>WNWK01028016.1:0-25762 GCA_009830355.1 Cherax destructor | reverse complement strand
TATCCTTTCTAAATCTAAACTTATCTAATTTGAACCCATTATTGCGGGTTCTCTTGGAGAGATTTTCCAAGCCCTTTTTATTTATATCCCCTTTTTAAATACCCCCATTTTCCACTTGTATACCTCGATCTTTCCCCTCATTCTACCCCCAAAGTGAATGAAATTTTTTGGGGTCTTCAATCTTTCTTCTAAGGAAGATTTCTAATGCTATGTTTTAAATTTAGTCATTCTACGCTGAATGTTTTTTCTAACGAATTTATGCCCAAATTCTGTAATATGGAGACCAGAACGGGAGCGGGTTAATCTAGGTGGGGCCCTTTACTTTGATGTATAAAGCTGTAATAAAACCCTCGGGAACTTCTTTGCTAAATTTTTTGGATATAAATCCGGTAATCTTTTGCCTTTATTACGTACGCGGGCATTGCTGTTTGGGGGGTGCCTTCCCAACCCCCCAAGTCCTTCTCGAAATCGTATGGCTAAGTTCTACGTTTTTTAACTTATAAGTGCTTGGGTTATGGACACTCCCGAGCTCAGAACCTTGCATTTATCTACATTGAACTGCATCTGCCACATTTCTGACCACGAATTAAGTTTGCAAATCTTCCTGAAGTTCATGACATCTATGTTTGAACATAAGAACATAAGAACATAAGAAAGGAGGAACACTGCAGCAGGCCTGTTGGCCCATACTAGGCAGGTCCTTCACAACGTCCCACTAACAGAATATTTGCTCAACCCAATTTTCAATGCTACCCAAGAAATAAGCTTTGACAATTCTACCCACTTCATGCGCGAGTCCCACTCAAATCCTACCCCTCTCACTCATGAATTTATCCAACCTAAATTTGAAACTACCCAAGGTCTAGCTTAATAACCCTACTAGCAGACTGTTCCACTCATCAACTACCCTATTTCCAAACCAATACTTTCCCTATATCCTTTCTAAATCTAAACTTATCTAACTTGAATCCATTATTGCGGGTTCTCTTGAGAGATATCCTCAAGACCTTATTTATATCCCCTTTGTTAATACCCATTTTCCACTTGTATACCTCGATCATGTCTCCTCATTCTACGTCTTACAAGTGAATGTAATTTTAGGGTCTTCAATCTTTCTTCGTAAGGAAGATTTCTAATGCTATGTATTAATTTAGTCATTCTACGCTGAATGTTTTCTAACGAATTTATGTCCATTCTGTAATATGGAGACCAGAACTGAGCTGCGTAATCTAGGTGAGGCCTACTAATGATGTATAAAGCTTGTAATATAACCCTGGACTTCTGTTGTTAACACTTCTTATATAAATCCCAGTAATCTATTTACCTTATTACGTACGCTTAGGCATTGTTGTCTTGGTTTAAGGTTGCTGCTTACCATCACCCCAAGTCCTTCCCCAATCTGTATGGCTAAGTTCTACGTTATTTAACTTATAAGTGCTTGTATGGACACCCGAGCTTCAGAACCTTGCATTTATCTACATTGAACTGCATCTGCCACTTTTCTGACCACGAATTAAGTTTGTCTAAATCTTCCTAAAGTTCTATGACATCTATGTTTGAATCAATTATCCTACCTATCTTCGTGTCGTCGGCGAATTTGCTCATATCACTAGTAATTCCCTCATCAAGGTCAACTGCAGTGGAGGGAGCTGTTAGGGCTTTAAACTAGAAATAGTTAGTGGTATGGGTTTTGGGGGAAAACAGAGAAGTCCCAGTGTAGTAATATTATAAGTTGTAGGAGAACTAGTAATAGGCAGAATATGGTGGATAGTGGAAAGCTAGTGACACTAGATTGACAAGGGACAGTAATAGGTATAGTGGAAAATCAGAGATGAGCAGGAAGGGTAAAGATAAAGGAGGGTCTCTATTTATATATTACACCAATAGTCGTAGTGCTAGGAATAAGATGGAGAGTTGAGATTAGTTGCAAGTACGGGTAATATTGATGTTTTTAATAACTGAGACATGGTTTAATATGAAAAATCGGACTTGCCTCCCGAATGTCACATTCAGGGTTTTAAATTGTTCCAAGTAGACAGAAGTATCGGGGAAAAGGGGGTGGGGTGGACCTATGTCCGGATCATTTAAATTGTTGCATAAAAACGGGTATAAAGTCTTTAAAAACATACAGAGTCTGTCTGGAAGAATTTTCAGAGGGGTGTAAAAAATTGTTTTAGGGTGATTTACCGTCCTCCAAACTTAGATAGGGAACAAGGGGACTATTTGGGAGGAAATTGTTAAGGCCACAAGACACGATAACGTAGTAATTTAGGGGACTTAACTTTAGTCAGATTGATTGGAATTTCTGGAAGGAATTTAGAATCAACGACTTTTTAGAAGATTCAGGATTGCTTTTTGAAGCAGGAAAAAGAACCTACAAGGGGAAATAACCTACTTGACTTGGTTCTGGCAAGCAAGGAAACCCTTGTTAATAATTTAGAAATTAAGAGGAACCGGCCGCAAACCCCAAGTCAATTACCTTAGATTGAATGGATGTATGATAGTAGGGATAATTCAGTAATGGTCCCAGATTTTCGCTTAGCAGATTATAAGGACTTAGAGAACACTTATCAACTGTGGACTGGGTGAAGAAGAGGTACAAATGACAGTTTTCTTAACACCATACAGGCTGCCCAAAGAACATTTATCCCGTATAAAGAAATTAGATCAAGTAGAAATGACCCAAAATGGATGAATAATAGGCTCAAATATCTTTAGGGCAGAAGAAAGGAATTTATAGGCGCATAAAAAGAGGTGAGGGTCATCTTATAAATCAGTATACTGACATTAAGAGGACGTTAAAAAGGGAATAAGAAAAGCTAAACGGGACTATGAAAATTAAAGGTTAGGGATTCAAAACTAAACCCAAAAAAATTTTTTTCCAGGTTTATAGAACAAAAGTTAGGGAAAGATAGGCCCCTTAAAAATAACTTTGGCATCTTAAAAGGAGAATGATATGTGCTCTATTTTTAATAATTATTTTCCTGGTTTTCACACGGAAGACATTAATAATATCCCAGTAATTAATTTTTACAGAGGCCCAGAAGAAGATAAATTATGTAATATCAAGTCACTAGAAAATTATGAAACAGTTTGGGCGATTTAAAAAAAAAATCGCCGGGTCCTGATGAGCTTTTTTGCAAGGGTTCTTCAGAATGCAAATGGAACTCTGTGAACCAATATCTAACATTTTTAATTTATCTCTTCAAACAGGTGTAGTGTCTGATATGTGGAAGATGGCTAATGTAATTCTATTTTTAAAGCAGGGGACAAGTCACTACCGTCTAACTACGCCCAATAAGCCTGACCTAATTGTAGGAAATTACTAGAGTAATTATAGCTGATATTATTAGAAGCCATCTAGATAACCATAATTTGATTAATGATACCCAGCATGGATTCACGAGGGGCCGTTCCTGCCTACTAATTTATTAACCTTCTTCAGAAACCTTTGAGGCTGTTGATCACGATAAAGAATTCGATATTGTATATTTAGACTTTAGTAAGGCTTTTGATAGAGTACCGCACCGAGACTGTTAAAGAAAGTGGCAGCTCATGGCATTGGGGGAAAAGTGCTGCATGGATCGAGTCATGGCTCACCAATAGGAAGCAGAGAGTGTGCATAAATGGGGTTAAATCCGAATGGGGACTTGAAAGTGGTGTTCCACAGGATCAGTCTTAGCCCATTGTTATTTATAATATATATCAATGACCTTGATGAGGGAATTACTAGTGATATGAGCAAATTCGCCGACGACACGAAGATAGGGTAGGATAATTGATTCAAACATAGATGTCTAGAACTTCAGGAAGATTTAGACAAACTTAATTCGTGGTCAGAAAAGTGGCAGATGCAGTTCAATGTAGATAAATGCAAGGTTCTGAAGCTCGGGAGTGTCCATAACCCAAGCACTTATAAGCAAATAACGTAGAACTTAGCCATACAGATTGCGAGAAGGACTTGGGGTGATGGTAAGCAGCAACCTTAAACCAAGACAGCAATGCCTAAGCGTACGTAATAAGGCAAATAGATTACTGGGATTTATATCAAGAAGTGTTAGCAACAGAAGTCCAGAGGTTATATTACAGCTTTATACATCATTAGTAGGCCTCACCTAGATTACGCAGCTCAGTTCTGGTCTCCATATTACAGAATGGACATAAATTCGTTAGAAAACATTCAGCGTAGAATGACTAAATTAATACATAGCATTAGAAATCTTCCTTACGGAAAGATTGAAAACCCTAAAATTACATTCACTTGTAAGACGTAGAATGAGGGGAGACATGATCGAGGTATACAAGTGGAAAATGGGTATAACAAAGGGGATATAAATATAGTCTTGAGGGTATCTCTCCAAGAGAGAACCCGCAATAATGGATTCAAGTTAGATAAGTTTAGATTTAGAAAGGATATAGGAAAGTATTGGTTTGGAAATAGGGTAGTTGATGAGTGGAACAGTCTGCCCGTAGGGTTATTGAAGCTAGGACCTTGGGTAGTTTCAAATTTAGGTTGGATAAATTCATGAGTGAGAGGGGTTGGATTTGAGTGGGACTCCATGAGTGGGTAGAATTGTTAAAGCTTATTTCTTGGGTAGCATTGAAGATTGGGTTGAGCAAATATTCTGTTAGGTGGACGGATTGTGAAGGACCTGCCTAGTATGGGCCAACAGGCCTGCTGCAGTGTTCCTCCTTTCTTATGTTCTTATGTTCTTTATATTATAAATAACAATGGGCCTAAGACTGATCCCTGTGGAACACCACTTGTTACAAGTCCCCATTCGGATTTAACCCCATTTATGCACACTCTCTGCTTCCTATTGGTGAGCCATGACTCGATCCATGACAGCACTTTTCCCCAATGCCATGAGCTGCCACTTTCTTTAACAGTCTCGGTGCGGTACTCTATCAAAAGCCTTACTAAAGTCTAAATAAACAATATCGAATTCTTTATCGTGATCAACAGCCTCAAAAGCTTTACTGAAGAAGGTTAATAAATTAGATAGGCAGGAACGGCCCCTCGTGAATCCATGCTGGGTATCATTAATCAAATTATGGTTATCTAGATGGCTTCTAATAATATCAGCTATAATTGACTCTAGTAATTTGCCTACAATTGAGGTCAGGCTTATTGGGCGGTAGTTTGACGGTAGTGACTTGTCCCCTGCTTTAAAAATAGGAATTACATTAGCCATCTTCCACATATCAGACACTACACCTGTTTGAAGAGATAAATTAAAAATGTTAGATGTGAATGAATGGTTCAGAGAACCGACGAGTTGGTAAATTAGACACATATGCAACACTTGGGTATCTTTATTGAGGAAACGTTTCGCCACACAGTGGCTTCATCAGTCCATACAAAGGAGAATGGTGAAGAACAGGAGGAGTGTGAGGTTGTCAGGCCCTCAATCTTGAGACGATGTTGTCAGTCCATCAATCTTGAATAGAATAACAGCATATGAGCAGAGGGAGCTTATATACTGTAGACAGGAGAGGTGCAGCAGTTGTAGGAGGTGTCACATTTGTTCAATGTGGAAGTAGGTCGTGCCCAAGGAATAGGCAAGCGAAGAAATCCCTGTATTAAGATACCAAGATGTTGCAGTGTCAGACAGGATGTGAATGAATGGTTCAGAGAACCTCCTACAACTGCTGCACCTCTCCTGTCTACAGTATATAAGCTCCCTCTGCTCATATGCTGTTATTCTATTCAAGATTGATGGACTGACAACATCGTCTCAAGATTGAGGGCCTGACAACCTCACACTCCTCCTGTTCTTCACCATTCTCCTTTGTATGGACTGATGAAGCCACTGTGTGGCGAAACGTTTCCTCAATAAAGATACCCAAGTGTTGCATATGTGTCTAATTTACCAAAAATGTTAGATATTGGTTCACAGAGTTCCATTTTGCATTCCTTAAAAACCCTTGCAAAAAGCTCATCAGGACCCGGCGATTTATTTTGTTTCAGTCGGTCCAGCTGTTTCATAATCATTTCGCTAGTGACTGTGATATTACATAATTTATCTTCTTCTGGGCCTCTGTAAAAAATAATTACTGGGATATTATTAATGTCTTCCTGTGTGAATCAATTATCCTACCTATCTTCGTGTCGTCGGCGAATTTGCTCATATCACTAGTAATTCCCTCATCAAGGTCATTGATATATATTATAAATAACAATGGGCCTAAGACTGATCCCTGTGGAACACCACTTGTTACAAGTCCCCATTCGGATTTAACCCCATTTATTCACTTGTAAGACGTAGAATGAGGGGAGACATGATCGAGGTATACAAGTGGAAAATGGGTATTAACAAAGGGGATATAAATAAGGTCTTGAGGATATCTCTCCAAGAGAGAACCCGCAATAATGGATTCAAGTTAGATAAGTTTAGATTTAGAAAGGATATAGGAAAGTATTGGTTTGGAAATAGGGTAGTTGATGAGTGGAACAGTCTGCCTAGTAGGGTTATTGAAGCTAGGACCTTGGGTAGTTTCAAATTTAGGTTGGATAAATTCATGAGTGAGAGGGGTTGGATTTGAGTGGGACTCGCTGCATGAGTGGGTAAAATTGTCAAAGCTTATTTCTTGGGTAGCATTGAAAATTGGGTTGAGCAAATATTCTGTTAGTGGGACGGATTGTGAAGGTCCTGCCTAGTATGGGCCAACAGGCCTGCTGCAGTGTTCCTCCTTTCTTATGTTCTTATGTTCTTATATATATATATATATATATATATATATATATATATATATATATATATATATATATATATATATATATATATATATTATATATATATATATATATATATTATATGTGCCGATTAGGTAAAACTAGTCAATTAGCAAGAACTCATCTAAAATTAAGTCCTTTCTAAAATTTTCTCTTATACGTTTAAATATATATTTTTTTCATTTATGTTAATGTAAGAATTTATAATTTTGTATGAAGAGAAACTTTGAAAACTTACCTATCCTTATTACAACAAGCGCAATTTAATTTAGCCTAACCCAACTAAATATATTTTGGATACGTTAACATTAATTTAATAATAAACAAACACAATGAAATATATTTTTTTCGTTATGTTCAGAATGATTTTGGCGAAAATATTGCATACACAAATTTTTACTTGTCTTATATGGCAAGGTGAGCGTTGCTATTTAAGCCAAAATAGCAAGTTTTACCTAATCGAAGGTAGTTAGACTGTTGGGTTTAGTCCCGACTCTTTCTCTTCTACTTCAGCTCTTCCTCTCACCGGCTATTCTTCTTCTGTCCCCACTTCCCCCTCGCCCCTAGTGGGTCCTTACCTGAGAGTCTGAACTAACTAACTTACCTAATCGGAACGACATATATATATATACGAAATCACAATAAATATATATATACATATACATATATATATACGAAATCACAATAAAACGCTTGATTACAGATGTAAGATAATGCCAACAGTGATAATTTGAAAAAAAGACTGAGCGCTTCCATTTTCCATGGCCTGTGGATATTTGTACTGCAACTGTACATACTTTTGTCCCCTTTTGTATACGCTGGTATATATAATTATGTATACCATGATTTGTTGTTATTATTATTATTATTATTATTACTAAAATAAAATTCACGAAACCTGACTAGAAAGATACACAAATAATCTGCACATAGGTGAGAAACTTATGATGATTAATTTGTCACAGAGACGCGCGAAGGGAAGGGAGCCGGTATATATATATACAAGAGGGTGGCGGGGACGGGAGTGGTAGAACGAGAGGAGGGAGTTTGTTCTCTCGCCTTGGCTACAGACTCACATAATAAACGAACTTTCTTCTCTCTCAAACTCTTCTCCTGTTAAAGCTGCTGTCTTTACTTTCCCTATATTTCCAGTCTCACGATTCTTAACAACACTCTCCAGTCTTCAGACACCAAACTTACTTCTGGCCAGACTGTTACTCTTCGTAGTAACCTTGTACGTACCACTCCTCCTTACCTCTGATGCTTCTGGAGTTGACTCCATTTCCTGCTCCTCTTCTCCTCTCCAATATTTTGGAGAAACTGGCTGCTTTCTATCTGACAGACATAAAGAGCACACAAGAATAATTCTCTTCTTTTTGAGAACTTGGATTGCCTGTTTATTTACTGACACTAACAACAACTACTACTAGTAATTCGTTAACACTCCAGTATCTGCCCTTTTTTTCAATATCCTCCTACCTTCTTATTGCCATCTTCACTGTTTTACTATTTCTACTATTACTACTACTACTATTACTACTACTACTACGATTGCTACTACTGCTATTGCTACTGCTGCTACTACTACTACAAAAACTACTACTACTGCTACAACAACTACTACTAATATTACTACTGTTACAACTACTACTTCTACTATTTCTACTGCTACTACTACTACTACTGCTACTACTACTGCTACTATTACTACTACTAAAACTACTGCTACTACTACTACTGCTACTACTACTTCTGCTGCTGCTGCCCCTGCTACTGCTACTACTACTACTAATATTATTACTACTATTACTGCTGCTCCTGCTACTACTACGACTGCTACTCCTAGTACTACTGCTACTGCTGCTGCTGCTACTAGTACTACTATTACTACTGCTACAACTACAACAACTACTACTACTACTACTCCTGCTACTACCACTACTGCTACTACGAGTACTACTACTACTGGTACTACTACTACTGCTGTTGCTACTACTACTATTACTACTATCATTACTGCTGCTCCTACTACTGCTGCTACTACTACTACTATAACTACTACCATTGCTGCTGCTCCTACTACTGCTACTAACTAGCACTACTACTAGTACAACATCACTGTTCATACCGTCCCCCGCCTCCCTCACGTATATATTCACCCTCCCTTCAGTGCTCCTCTGTGTCGCTAGGTGTCACTAGTTAACACTCCAAGGTAGAATGAAACGTCGTCATAAGTTTAGGTCTACTATGTGAGGGTTATTTATTAATGTATTATTACGTATTATTATTATTATTATTATTATTATTATTATTATTATTATTATTATTATTATTATTATTATTATTATCATTATTATTATTATTATTATTATTATTATTATTATTATTATTATTATTATTATTATTATTGTAAGCATCTGAGCGTCACACCTTACCAAGGCTCGACGCATCAGCTAGTTGACATACGTCTATAATAGCAGAATATTTATATATAGCTCAACAGGTTAATGGAGGAGCATTGAGTGCCCCTTTAGGGCTCACTCGAGCTAATGCTTTTCTGGTTTTAATGGAGTTTAAACCTGTTTTATGTATGTGCTGATGACAGCGTTTTAATGTGGAATATATTTCTTGAGTGGATATATTTAAGTCAGTAAATTTAATATGAAATGTTAAATCTACAGAGAATCTACAGAGAATGTGTTTTAATATAAAACTAACGTGTTTTAATGTAAAAACTAATGTGTTTTAATATAAAATTAACGTGTTTTAATGTAAAAACTAATGTGTTTTAATATAAAACTAATGTGTTTTAATATAAAAACTAACGTGTTTTAATATAAAACTAACGTGTTTTAATATAAAACTAACGTGTTTTAATGTAAAAACTAATGTGTTTTAATATAAAAACTTACGTGTTTTAATGTATTAATTGGTTTTAATTTAAAAACTACATTAAAATTAATATTTAATGTAAAAACTTCGGTGTTTTAATATAAAACTAACGCGTTTTAAAGTAAAACTAACGTGTTTTAATGTAAAAACCTACAAGTTTTGGTAAAATATGAAGTGGTATTGTACAATGAAATATAAAGTAATATTGTACACTGAAAGTTAGCTCTCTCTTTTTTTAGTGTTCTAGGATCTAATTAATTGTTTTCAATGATAAATCTGTTTAATCAAAGTTTATTTATAATTCCAATAAATCGAAGTTTAAATTTTATGTACTCATATGTTTATACTTACATGCCTATACTCATGTGAGTACATGCATGTATATGTGTGTACTCTTGTGTCGGTGTACTGACATGCATGTACTCATGTGAGTATATGCATGTATATGTGTGTGGAGCACTCTCAGACATTCCACGCCCAGCCTTGGTTGTGTGCGGGTGTATTGAGGAGACCTCTGGTGGCCGACTTGTGAGATTTTATTTTCACAGCCATGACGGAGGGATACAGGCGCCGCGTAAACACCATTGGAATTGAAGTACTTCAGGGAGCGGTTTATCCGTCAAACGTGGACGTTGTCTTGCCGGCTATACTTCGAGATTCTCTGGGTGTGGACCACTCAGAATTGTACATCATAGCCCTTAACGGGGCACGACGGATCTTCGTGAAATTTGCATGTACGGCGGCGTATACCAGAGTTGTGGATAAATATCAGGACAAGCGGCTGGTGGTAATGCAAGGACTGGAGGTATGTGTAAGGGACGTTTCGGCAACTTACAAATGGATAAAGTTGCGAAACGTTCCATTTGAAGCTGGGGAAAGTGACATACAGGAAATGATGAAGATGTATGGGATTGTCCATGCTGTTACTGTTGGTAGATGGATGAATGGTCTTTACGCTGGTATGTTGGAAGGCACATATTCGGTAAAAATGACATTAAAGAATCCCATACCCTCCTTTATCTTAATGCATGGTTTTCGCACTCAGGTATATGTTACCTATGTTGGACAGGTGCGTACCTGCCGGTTGTGTGGGCAGACGGGGCACCTGGCGGTTGACTGTCAACGTAAAAGGCCTGAGGAGGGTAACGTCGGGAAGGAGAATATACTACGGACGAATGAAGGAGTGCAACAGGACGAAGAATTGGCAAGGAAACAAGGAGATGGTGTGAAGGAGGGCATGGTACGACAGGTATGGAGCGAGGAGGTGGAGCAGGAGGAAAGAGTACAGGGAGAGGTGGACAGGGTGCAGCCTGCAGAATCTGTGGTGACTGGTGTAACGTCTATGGACGAGAGTCAGAGGGATGTACGGGAGGAGGCTGAGATCTTGGAGGATCTGAATGAGTTCATTCGAGGTGGTCCTTTGTCACTTGAGGAAGTGGCAGGGATGGGAATGGGGAGAATCAAATTGATGTCAATGACGGCACTGAAGGACGAAGTGAAGTCCTGGGGGAAAACAGGACATCAAGTTGAGGTTCAGGGTACAGTGTCAGTAGTGGTAGCAGAAATACATAGGGAAGAGAGTATGGACGTAAGTGGAGACAAAGGGAATCAAGGAAAAGGCCAGGGGAAAAATCTGAGGATGACCTATTAACTGCTGCACAAAGGCCTGGTAAGAAGGTGTGGGCGGATGTGGTGCAGGGGAAAAGGAAGTAGGGTGAAGGGTAATGGTGATAGAAGGGATATAAAGGGTGATGGGAGGATTAAGGGAGGGTTGGAAGGAGCAACACAGGGAAAACTAGATAAAAGAGTACTGAAGCAGAAGGGAAAACCCCAGCCCTTCACTTTAGGTGTGTAACGATGAATGTTAATGGCCTCAGGAACGAGGTCAAACGTAAATGGGTTGAAGTAACATTGAAGAGGATGAGAGTAGATGTGATATTTTCCAAGAACACAATTATCAAATAGGATCGGAACTGGTAGTTAAGGGGTATAGGGTTTTGCGTGTGACGCAGGGGCTTTCAAGGGTGGGGTGATGGTGGGTATTAGAGAGTCCAGTCCTTTTACCTTGTCATCATGGGAGCATGTGGGAAGTCGAGTGGTAAGGGTGAACGGGGAGTGGGGTGGGGTACAAGTAAGTTTCCTTGGGGTATATATGCCGGCTGTTGCTAATAGGAGTATCAAGGATGATTTTGTTAATAACGAGTTGACGTATGCTTTCAGAGGATTGCCCCAAGTAGCGATTATAGCTGGGGATTGGAATAGTGTGATTCGGATTAGGGATGTGGAGCCCCGAAGGGGGGGGGGTGTTTTGGGGTCTCTAAGGGATGTATTGGGGGCGGTGGGGTGGTGGATGTGGTGGGGAAGGGATGAGTTGGTGGAATATACTTTCTTAAGGAATAATTATGCGGCAAGACTGGATCGAATATACGTGACAAGGTCGGTGGATGTGCGAAAGGTGGAATGCTTTGATTTGGGTTTTTCAGATCACAGGGGTGTGTTATTTGAAGGAGGGTGGAAGGGGTTGTGCATGTGTATAAGAGTTTTTGGAAATTGAATACGAGGTTATTGGAAAGGGAAGGAGGAGGAGGCATTTGAGCAGTGGTGGGAAGGGTTGTGGGGGATAGGGATAAAGTCAGTTGTTAAATGGTGGAATGAGACGGGGAAAGTGGAAATTAGAAAGTATTATGAGAGGGTTGGCGGTGAGGAAATGAGGTATAGGTATGGGTATCAGAGGTATTTGGAGGGGCTTTTAGGTGAGTGTCAGGGTGGGGATTGGAGGAAAGAATTATGGTGAGGTGGTAGAGTTGAGGGCAAAGTTAAGGGAAATACAGGAGGAGAGATTTCATGGACTAAGGATTCGAAGTGGTATGGAAGAAGTTTTGTGGGGGAATAAAGTGTCAAAGGTAGTGTTAAGAAATTTTCAACGGCGAAGGAAAGGTATGTTGATAGAATCATTGAAGGTGGAAGGGGGGGTGAGAGGGTATCAGGAGGGAACGGTACTGAGGACAACGGAGGGGATGGGGGGTACGCAGAGGGTTGGTTTTGTAACAAATATGAAAAGGGGAGACAGATGAGGAGGCTAAAGGTAGGATATTGAGGGAATTGGGAAATTATTAGGTGAGGAAGAGAGGAAGGAATGTGAGGGAAATTTTGGAGGAGGAGGTATGGGAGGCGGTGAGGGGTTTGAGATTGGGAAAGTCGCCTGGCATAGACGGGTTGCCGGGGAATTGTATGTTAAGCATTGGCAGGTTTTGAAGGGGTAATCGTTAAAATGGTAAATGAACTGAAAGAGGAGGGAAATATGGGTGAGTCGATGAGAACGGGGTTGTAGTACTAGTGGCGAAAGGGGGTATCAGGAGGGGTTAGGTGATTATAGGGGAATAGCATTATTGACTGCAGATTATAAAATATTTGCAAGGTTTTAGCAAACAGGATCAAAAGAGGGTTAGGGAATGTTGCATGAGGGACAATACGGGGTGCGGGACGGAGTATCAGAACGGGCATAGACGTATAAAGCAGTTTATTGAGAATAGTCAGATGGGAGGAGTATTGGGGGTGGATTGGCAGAGGGCATATGATAGGGTGGACGGGGAAATGTTATTGGATATTTTGGGTAGGCAAGGGTTTGGGAGGTAGTTATAGGATGGGTTCGAACTTTGTATGAGGGGGCTTTAGTTAGGGTGCAAATTAATGGGAATGTGGGAAGAAAGGTGGAGATGAAGAAGGGTCTGCGGCAGGGATGTCCGCTGTCGCAGATCCTTTTGCCTTATTACAGGATCCGTTTTATAGGTTGGTGGAGGAGGAGGTTTTACGGGAGGGTGACATGGAGGAGGATGCAGAGGGGGTATTGTTGGTTATGTAGATGATACTACAGTGTTGGTCAGGTCTGAGAAGCAGTTGAGAATGATCAATGAGTTGGTTGAAAAGTTTGGGAAGGCAACGGGAATGAGGGTGAATAAGGAAAAATCTAATTTATTGGAGGTAGGCAGTTGGTCGGGGAACGTTGGAGAAACGGGAGGGATGGAGTTGTGTGAAAACTATAAAAATATGTGGGATAGTGTTCAGTGCTGATCCTTTGGTGGCTAGAGAGGTAAATTCAAGATTGGTAGTGGATGCTGCTATTGATAGGATGAAGGGATGGGGAATGAGAGAGGTAACTTTGTTGCAAAGGGTGGTAGTTATTAACGTTTTAGTGTATAGTAAATTGTGGTTTAGGGCGGTGGTATATCCTCTCTTAGAAGTGGATGTGCAGCGGTTGTTGAAGTACGTGTTGAAGTTTGTATGGGGAATGGGAGACATTGGATGTGTAGGGAAGTAGTGGAAACGAGGGTGAGGTGGGGGTTAGGGTTGGTCCCCTTGAGGTGTAGGTTAAGGAGTGTTTTGTGAGGCATGAGTTTTTGATGAGGGGAGGAGAGGGGGACGAAACGTGGGATTGGTGATGAAGGAGGTGCGAAGGTGGTGGGGAGGAAAGGATATATTGCTTTGTGAGGCTATTTTACGAGGTTATTGGTTATGAAGGAGCCGGGAAGGTGTAGAGTAAGCCGTTTGGATAGGTTGGGGATGGAGAGAATGGAGATGCAAGGGAGTGAGGTTTATCCTTTGTATGATTGGAAAGGAATTTGGGGGTGGGAAAAGAAGTTGAAGGTGCACCCAAGGGTGAGGGAAACAGGGTATAGGTTTCTTCAGGGTATTTTGGCGTCCAGGGCCCAGCTTTATGTGATGGGGTTGAGTGGGGATGGGTATTGCCGTAGGTGTGGGGAGGTAGATACAGCTTATCACGCCATCTATTTTTGTGAGGGTTTGGAAGCAGTAAGGAAATGGTTTGGGGGAGTTTTGAGGATGGTAGGTGGGGAGGGGGTATCCGTTTTGAGGGCTTTGAGTTTAGATTTGGGGAGTTTCTCGGAAAGCATACGTAGAGGGATGTCTTATTTGGTGTTGGATTTTATACATATATCTTGGGGTATGAGGGACGTAGAGGGGATGGTTCGAATAAGGGCTTTAGGAGCGGGGTTTTATAGGACAAAATGTAGGAATCGGAGTTTGTATAGTGGGGTATGGAACAGGGCTTTTTCGAGTGGTTATCAAGAGATGACAGTGAATAGCATGTTGTGGGTGCCATGGTGAAAGGACTGGTGTTGATTTTGGTAGATGTCAGGGGTGGTGAAATGGGTTGTGGGTGGGTAGGAGGATAGTAATGTAGGTAGGGAGGGGGAGAGGGGGGTGGGGGGGTTTGTGTTTTAAAGGGATTGGGAGGAGGGGGGGGGTAGTAGCTGGGTATTCTAGGTTCGGCAATATATCAGGGGAATGGGCGGGGGATTTTTCTGGTTCAGTGCTCTAGTCTGGGAAATAAGATAATAAAAGTAGTGGTATTGTTCATAGAGACACAATATTAAATGCAGACATGCATATACGGGGGCGACGATAAAATGTACATATATTAGGATGTGTTGCTTATATAAACCTATATCTGGGGAAACTTAATTGTTAGGGATCCCATTTGAAGAGATCCTGTTCTTTTAGTTCTGAGTAGTGCATTAAGTGGTAGGTCCTGATTGATGGGTTATGGTGTTTTCAAAATAATAACTCATAAGGATATGTCCGGCTATTGTATAATGTGAATGTCAATTTATGTAATTTTGTAGAGTTGAGGCGATGCTGATACTTATTGTGAAAAGGTTAATGATAACTCACTAGGTTTCTGTTGTAATTTCTAGGTTATGTTTTGCTGTGTATGTGTTTATTATATTTTGTTAGAACTTACAATTTTGTGCAGCATCTGATTGTATAACGTGTTAATTTTCTAGTGTGTTTTTCTATGTGTGCACCACGAACGTGTATTGTGGCAGATTTTTCGGTGTAGTTGTGTGACGTTGTGCTGTAGACATAGTGTTGTCTACGTAAGTGATAGCCAGATGATAATGTATTTTCTTTTTGAGAAACTGTTGTCGTGTAACCTCTTGTTATGAGGTACAGTTTTTGTTATGTGTTATGGTAAATCACCTGTTTTTCATAAAAACACATAAGGTTTCTTATTCAGGTGTTTTTGGACCATGAATGTACGGTTTCATTGTATAGTTTTGTTTGTTTGTATAGACCCATTAAGAATAAGACAAGGTGTAGGTTTTGTTGAACATATTGTTATATTGTGTGCAGTTTGCACGGGTTGTTTTTGGATATATTGATAGATATGTTTTTTATGTTCTGTTTGTGGTTTTTTAAATGGCCTGTTTTGTCCATGAGCATATATAGTTTATGTTTTTGTATATATTTGTCTTAAATAAAATATAAAAAAAAAAAATATGTGTGTACTCTCGTGTCGGTGTACTGACATGCATGTACTCATGTGAGTTCATGCATGTCTATGTGTGTACTCTCGTGTCATTGTACTGACATGCATGTACTCATGTGTGTACATACACACATATGAATGTACTCACATGCATTTATTCATGTGAGGACATACATACAGATGAATGTACTCACGTGCATTACTCATGTGTGTAGTCTCCTGTGTGTGCTCACATGTATGTACTCACATGCATGTACGCATGAGAGTACATACATACAGATGAATGTACTCTCACGCATGTGCTCACTTGTATGTACTCATAGTTATGTATTCATTTGTATGTATTCACAGGTATGTATTCATATGCATGTACCCACGTGAATGCATTCACATGTATGTACTCATGCAAGTACATACATAACTCTGTATGCATTCACATTTATGTACTCATATGTATACACCTACATATATGCTCTCATATATATGTACTATCATGTATATGAGAGCATGTATGTATCCAGTGTATGTACTCACATGTATGAATTCACTTGTACGTACTCATGTGCCAGTACTCACATGTATTTAATGATATGTACTCTACTCACGCATGTGCACTCTCGAGTAAGTAGTTACTATCTAAGGCTCTAGTCACATACTTTGTATGTACTCACGTGTACTCTTCTGTTTGAGAGTTCGGATTACTTGTTTCTTTTCCCGTCTGCCACTACGGCAAGGTGAGTGTTTGTTTGTTTGTTTGTTTGTTTGTTGTCACTGTGTAAGAGGTCTCTTGACTCTCAAGAATTACTGACGTTAACCTTTCTCAGTTATTGTCTGTTTTTCCTCTTCTTCTCCTCCTTCCATTCCATCTTCTCCTATTTTCTTCAACTACTCTTCTTCTTCTTCTTTTCTTTTTCTCCTCTTATCACCTTCTCATCTTTTCCATCATCTCTCCCTTCTCTCCCTCCTTCTCTTTTGACTCTAGCGCATTACCTTCGTCCCATTTTCTCCCCTTCCCACCATCTTCCTAAACTGTCTCCATCTATCTGTTCCTTCATGTGCCTGCCTTTATTCCCTTTCCCTGCAAGTCCTCCTATTATTCTGCCTTCCCTCATTCCCTCATCTCCGACTCACGTCTTTCTCCTCTCCTCCTTCGCTCGTTTCTTTCTAAATTATTGGTTTCTCAATGTTCGTGGCATCCGTCACGTTCTGTGGACTGTTTCTCCCAACTCTTTGAGGTTTAGCGAACAAAATTCATGGTAAAAAAATGCAAGTAAAGTCCTTCAGTTGGGAGTGGAAAATAACCTGACTTTAAGTGGTTATAAGTTCCCACTGCTTAGATATGAAAAGAATGAACTTAAAAGGGGACACTGTATACAGAACACATGGGAAAAACTAAATAAAACGAAAGGAACTTTTAAAGGACCTGGGTGTGATAATGTCAGCTGACCTTTCTTTCAACAAATACAAGGCAAATGCCACGGCGGCCAGGAAATGACGTAGAGGATAGTGAGGACTTTCAGGACAAGGGTAATAACGCCACTGGTGACACCTGTCAAATCGCTTGTGCTCTCTCGTTTGGAGTACATACGAGTACAGGACAGAAGAGATATAAGAACTGTGGCAGATTAAAAAATATTTACGGTCCACTTAGAGCCAGTAAGCAATTTAATTACTTGGAATGTTTCAAAGTCCTTAATATGTACTAGCCAGAGCGGAAAAGACATAATATATACCTGGAAGGTCCTTGAGGACCTGCTCCGAAATTTGTAACTGCCAAAACAATGTATGTACTGGAGTGAAAGATATGGGAGGAAATATAAAATAAATCCAGTGAAAAGCAGGGGCACCATGGGCACAATAAGAGAACATTGTATCAACATCTTGCCAGAAGATATCACAAACACTGCCGTGTTTCTGGTATCTTCTCTGTGTAGAAGTCTTCAAGCGGATACTAGATAAATTCCTCCACCAATTGCTAGATCAACCAGGCTGCGGCAGATATGAGGATCGACGTGCCGCCAGCAGCAACAGCCTGGTTGACTGGGCAAGCATCAAACAAGCCTGGCCCATGGCCGGGCTGGGAAAGTAGGAAAACTCTTCGAAACCCATGAAAAGGTTCATCAGAGGTATTCCCCACTTTTCCCCTCCCTCTCTTATCTGTCTCTCTCCCTCCCACCTTCCCTTCTCCTCCTCCTCCTCCTCTGCAGTTTACTGTTAAAAGATGTGATATTAAAAAAAAAGACATTTACTACCTTATCAGATTCTCAAGTTTGGGCAGATTACCTGATTGTATTTATCTTTACGTGTCTAAGACTGCACAAGAAGCCTTTAATGTTTGTTATTGCTTCAGTTTGTGTTAATACTCCACCGCTATTGGCTCAAGTTACTCTCCATACAGATAACTTGTCTTGTTTGTATCATAGATAAGTTTATTGTGGTCAGTTGTTAGATGACACAGCCTGGAGTGAACACTTTTAATGCTGAGACATTTATTCAGTTATTGACTGAAGAGTCTGTATACAAGCGGAATGTTCGTGCCACTACCTCTCCTCCTACCCACTACAACTGCTAATACTACTGCTATTACTAGTACTACTACCACTACCTACACTACCGCTTCCTCTACAATCTCCACTTCCATCTTTTAATTTTCTACCTGTCTATCTCCCGTCCCTACCCTCCTCTCGAGTACATATTGACTCCCTTACCTTCGTGTGTTAGTGGGTGACTAGTTGATGCTGCGGTCCGAAGCTTAGTCATAAGTTCCTTCTCTAATGTGTATTGTTGCAGCCTCCGTATTATTTTTTTTAATCATTAAGAACTTTCCTCTTTGCAATTGAGTCTTTTTCACCACTATTCTGCTTGGCGCTATTTGTTTCCACTTCTAAAAATATTGGCAGTGATGACGATACCACGAGCGAAACGTGTTGCAGAAAGTCCTCGTGTTTGATCACACCACGTCACGTCACGTCACGTCACGCCAGCCTCACCAAGATGTACAAATGTTTAACGAGTCTCTCATCTGCACGTCTGTGCTGTATAAAATTAATGCAGTACCTGATAAATGCTGCTGTATGAGCGAAACGTTGTGCTGAAGTTTCACCTTTGTTGCAACACAATACAGTGGGCGTCGATGCACTAGACAGCCAACCAGAGGTACTGAGAGAGGGAAGCCAAGCCATCCATCATAAGGGAATCCACGCCATCCATCACAAGGGAAGCCACGCCATCCATCACAAGGGAAGCCACGCCATCCATCACAAGGGAAGCCACGCCATCCATCACAAGAGCAGCCAAGCCATCCATCACAAGGGAAGCCAATCCATCCATCACAAGAGCAGCCAAGCCATCCATCACAAGGGAAGCCACGCCATCCATCACAAGGGAAGCCAAGCCATCCATCACTAGGGAAGCCAAGCCATCCATCACAAGGGAAGCAGCCAAGCCATCCATCACAAGGGAAGCCACGCCATCCATTACAAGGGAAGCCACGCCATCCATCACAAGGGAAGCCAAGCCATCCATCACAAGGAAAGCCAAGCTATCCATCACAAAGGAAGCCACGCCATCCATCACAAGGGAAGCCAAGCCATCCATCACAAGGGAAGCCACGCCATCCATCACAAGGAAGCCAAGCCATCCATTACAAGGAAGCCAAGCCATCCATCACAAGGGAAGCCAAGCCATCTATCACAAGGGAAACCAAGCCATCCATCACGAGGGAAGCCAAGCCATCCATCACAAGGGAAGCCAAGCCATCCATCACAAGGGAAGCCAAGCCATCCATCACGAGGGAAGCCAAGCCATCCATCACAAGGGAAGCCAAGCCATCCATCACGAGGGAAGCCAAGCCATCCATCACAAGGGAAGCTACGCCATCCCTCACAAGGGAAGCCAAGCCATCCATTACAAGGGAAGCCAAGCCATCCATCACAAGGAAAGCCAAGCTATCCATCACAAGGGAAGCCACGCCATCCATCACAAGGGAAGCCAAGCCATCAATTACAAGGGAAGCCAAGCCATCCATCACAAGGGAAGCCACGCCATCCATCACAAGGGAAGCCACGCCATCCATCACAAGGGAAGCCACGCCATCCATCACAAGGGAAGCCAAGCCATCCATCACAAGGGAAGCCACGCTATCCATCACAAGGGAAGCCACGCCATCCATCACAAGGGAAGCCACGCCATCCATCACAAGGTAAGCCAAGCCATCCATCACAAGGAAAGCCAAGCCATCCATCACAAGGGAAGCCAAGCCATCCATCACAAGGGAAGCCACGCCATCCATCACAAGGGAAGCCAAGCCATCCATCACAAGGGAAGCCACGCCATCCATCACAAGGGAAGCCAAGCCATCCATCACAAGGGAAGCCACGCCATCCATCACGAGGGAAGCCAAGCCATCCGTCACAAGGGAAGCCAAGCCATCCATCACAAGGGAAGCCAAGCCATCCATCACGGGGGAAGCCAAGCCATCCATCAAAAGGGGAAGCCAAGCCATCCATCACAAGGGAAGCCAAGCCATCCATCACAAGGGAAGCCACGCCATCCATCACAAGGGAAGCCAAGCCATCCATCACAAGGGAAGCCACGCCATCCATCACGAGGGAAGCCAAGCCATCCGTCACAAGGGAAGCCAAGCCATCCATCACAAGGGAAGCCAAGCCATCCATCACGAGGGAAGCCAAGCCATCCATCACAAGGGAAGCCAAGCCATCCATCACAAGGGAAGCCAAGCCATCCATCACAAGGGAAGCCAAGCCATCCATCACAAGGGAAGCCAAGCCATCCATCACAAGGGAAGCCAAGCCATCCATCACAATAAGACTGACTCCGTGACCAGTCTTGAAGTTTTCGTTATTGTTATGAAACTTGAATTGCTCCTCGAAACAAACTGGAATAAATCACCTTGTTTCGTCCTCTGTGATTTCGGCTGCCAAGTAACTATTTGAAACTTTCAAATCACAATTCACTGGCTGAAACATTTCACGAATAAACCCGCAAATGGTCCAGGAAGGACCAAAACGTCATATGTTTCTCCCCAGTGCGGGTTGTTTGCGGAATTGACTATTTATTAAAGTCATGGAAAGAAAATAATCGCAATTTACCATTACTAAGACACTCTTGACTGAACAAATGCTACAAGAGCAGAAAAAACCCCACCGAAATACTCTCAAAGAAAAACTCTTACCTAGGCAAGAATAAAGAGGGATAAAAGAGGCATAAGTTGCCACAAGCAGCAATCAAGATAGCATCGTCCACATGATCTTGGATCCGCACCGGAGCGGATGGCATTACTCTGGCTGTAGGAATCGGATCTGGCTTAGCGGCCGCAGGAAAGGTTCCAACAATGTTTACATGTGCCACGAGGATGGTCAGTCCACTGTACTTATACTAGGGTGTTTGGTGGACAGGTCTGGTCAGCGTGAAGGAATGGAATGGGAAGGATAATAGTGGGAGGGAGTTAAGGAGAAGGAGGAGGAAGAGGAGGAGGCGGAGAGTCAGGAAAGGAAGTAAGAGGGCGAGAATAAAATGAAGGAAGAAAACAAAAAAAGATTGCTAAAAGAATTAGGCAAGGATAATGAAGAGAGTGGGGAAAAAGAGAGTGCAAAATAACAATAATAAGAATAAGAATAATAAATGGTGATGTGTGCAGCTTTTGTGTCTCATTCTTCCCTGGTTAGCTTTTGTGTCTCATTCTTCACTGGTTAGCTTTTGTGTCTCATTCTTCACTGGTTAGCTTTTGTGTCTCATTCTTCACTGGTTAGCTTTTGTGCCTCATTCTTCACTGGTCAGCTTTTGTGTCTCATTCTTCACTGTTAGCTTTTGTGCCTCATTCTTCACTGGTTAGCTTTTGTGTCTCATTCTTCACTTGTTAGCTTTTGTGCCTCATTCTTCACTGGTTAGCTTTTGTGTCTCATTCTTCACTGGTTAGCTTTTGTGTCTCATTCTTCATTGGTTAGCTTGTCTACTCATTGTTGCTGTCTCATTCTTCACTGGTTAGCTTTTGTGCTCATTCTTCATTGGTTAGCTTTTGTGTCTCATTCTTCATTGTTAGCTTTTGTGCCTCATTCTTCACTGGTTAGCTTTTGTGTCTCATTCTTCACTGGTTAACTTTTGTGTCTCATTCTTCACTGGTTAGCTTTTGTGTCTCATTCTTCACTGGTTAGCTTTTGTGTCTCATTCTTCACTGGTTAGCTTTTGTGTCTCATTCTTCACTGGTTAGCTTTTGTGTCTCATTCTTCACTGGTTAGCTTTTGTGTCTCATACTTCCCTGGTTAGATGACGATACGAGAGACAAGCAACACAGACCAGAAAATACATATTAGGAAGGAAAGTAAAGAGAAAAGAAAGAGAAGGGGAAATAGGTTCTATAATAGGAAGGGGAAGAATAGAGTTGTGTAAATAAGCTAAAAAAGGAATTGCTGGAAGAAGCGTGAGAAATTTAGGAAGAGAAAAGTAAATAGAAAAATTAAGACGCCCCCGCGGCCCGGTCTGTGATCAGGCCTCATGGTGGACCAGGCCCTGATCAACCAGGCTGTTACTGCTAGTCGCACGCAATCCAACGTACGAACCACAGCCCGGCTGGTCAGGTACTGACTTTAGGTGCCTGTCCAGTGCCTCCTTGAAGACAGCCATGGGTCTATTGGTAATCCCCCTTATGTATGCTGGGAGGCAGTTGAACAGTCTTGGACCGCTGACACTTATTGTGTTGTATCTTATCGTGCTAGTGGTACCCCTGCTTTTCATTGGGGGATGTTGCATCATTTGCCGAGTCTTTTGCTTTCAAAGGGAGTGATTTTCATGTGCAAGTTTGATACTAATCCCTCTAGGATTTTCCAAGTGTATATAATCATGAATCTCTCCCGCCTGCGTTCTAGGGAGTACAGGTTAGAAACTTCAAGCGTTCCCAGCAATTGAGGTGTTTTACCGCAGTTATGTGTGCCGTGCATGGGCATGTCATTTATCACCTTTTCAAAGTCATTTGGCGTCAGGATAATATCTGATAGGTGTGTGTCTACCAAATTCTATCTCTCTCGTAAACAAATTAATTTAGGTCTTCGACTCTCAGTCTGGTTAGCGGCTCGCTAAAAACCGAGTCATATTGGGACTTAAGTAGCTCACTCATTTCCTTGCTGTCATCTGTGTAGGACCCCTCTCGTCTAAGTAGGGGCCCAATACTGGATGTTGTTCTCAACTTTGATTTGGCATAGAAAAGAAATACTTTGGGTTTCTTTCAATTTCATTTATGGCTTTTAGTTCTTCCCGCGTTTATTGACTCTTGTAAGATTCCTTTACCTTTAGTTCGATTTTTGCTATTTCTCTGACCAGTGCCTCCCTACGTATTGCAGAGATATTGGCCTCTTGTAGCCTCTCTGTTATTCTTTGCCTTCGCCTGTATAGCGAGCGCCTTTCTCTCTCTAGTTTACATATTCTCCTTTTTGTCCTTAAGGGAATTTGCCTTGAACATAACTCAAGTGCCACAGAGTTAATTTGTTCTAGACATAGGTTAGGATCCGTGATGCTTAGGCTATCTTCCCAGTTTATATCATTTAGGACTTGGTTTACTTGGTCCCACCTTATGTTTTTGCTATTGAAGTTGAATTTGGAGAAGGCTCCCTCGCGACTGATCACATTTTGTCGGTCTTAGGCCCTCGGCATACATGTCTGGATCTCTGTTATGTTGTGATCTGAGTATATTGTTTTTAATATGATGACATTTCGTATCAGATCATCATTGTTGGTGAAGATGAGGTCCAGTGTATTCTCCAATCTTGTAGGCTCTATTATTTGCTGGTTTAAGGTGAATTTGGTGCAGAGATTAAAAAGCTCGTGTGTGTGCGAGTTTTCATCTGAGCTGCCTCCTGGTGTTATCTCTGCTACCACATTATTTGCAATATTCCTCCCTTTTAGGTGCCTTAGGTTGAAATCCCCCAGGAGCAAGATGTTGGGGGCAGGAGCTGGAAGATTTTCCAGACAGTGGTCAAATTTTAAAAGCTGTTCCTAGAATTGTTGGGTCGTTGCAACCGGAAGCTTGTATACAACCACGATGACCAGGTTTTGGTTCAACTACATCATTTGAGGTGTTTAGTAGTTCTGAGGATATAAGTGACTCTGTGACGTACAGGCCAACCTTCCCTCCCTTTTGCCTGTTCACTCTGTCGCATCTGCATAGGCTGTAATCCGGGATCCATATTTCATTGTCCAAGTGATCCTTTATGTGGGTCTCTGTGAAAACCGCGAACATAGCCTTTGACTCTGTAAGCAGTCCACGGATGAAAAGTATTTTGTTATTCGTTGCTGGCTTAGACCCTGTATATTTGCAAAGATGAATGTCGTCGAATTAGTGGTATGGGGTGGGATGATCTTTTTTTTCCTGGCACTAATATCTGTTGTTATGAAGTGGAGGCCATTGACTGTGATTCCACTCCAGAAATTATTGCAGTTGGTGTACGATTTCTGTCATTTCCTGCCAGCTCTTTTCCTTTCTGGCGCTGGAAAAACCTCTCTCTGGAGTGGATATGGCTACCCAGGTTTTGCCATGGTCTGGATGTTCTGTATCTTCTTGTACCCTTTAGGTGGTGTGCCTGACAATATAGGTTATAGCACTGTCTTTCCTGAACTGATGAGTGACACATTTCAGGGTGGAAAAGAATACTGGAAGGGAGGTTGCATTTTCCTGTTGTCATATGGGCACAGCATTTTCTGGGTGGTCAAAGTTGCATGTCCCATCTGTTTTCCCAGATATTCCATGCCTGCAGATACCAAGTGCATAGAATTTGTATAGGCCTGGTTTCTGTTTGCCTTGTTATTTTTGTGGCTGTATTCCCTACTGATGTATGTTTTCCTGTCTCATTTCTTTCTTCAGCACTAGTGCTAACAATGGAGCCTTCATCAGTTATTTCTGGTAATTTATCTTCACTATTTCTCGGGGCATCCCCTTGTTTATTATATCCCGTGGTATTGCTAGTTTGTAACATTGGTTTTGCATGTCCTTGTCCTTGTCTCACCTGTTTCCCCACTAGAGCTCCTGTTCCCCTCCAGGCCACCATCATTTATTTCTCTATTCTTGCAGTTACACTCTACCAGGACAGCATTTGTACCAGGGCGATAACACCATCTGGCCCAGGTTTTTATTTTCCCATCTGTTATAGAATTGTGTCATGTTTTTATGAGGGCCGTTTTGATGTTATCATCTTTTAATACCAATGTGGTTTTATTTCACAGTTCGGTCTCATTTGGGCATACCCAAAAACACTTCCCCGGTTTAATATCTTTTGTAGATGATTCCTGAATACCTGCACAAGGAGCGTGGCTCCATTTCCACAGAAGTTGCATGTAACCCATGCAGTAGCCGTTTGTTTGTTTGGTTGCAGACTACACAGGATTTCATGATGTGATTTTATTGGTTGTTTTACTGTATATTCTACTAATAGCTTCCTTAAAGTGGAGATTGTCTATTTGTATTGTATCTATTTTATTTGTATGTGTATGTGTTTGGGTAATCTTACCGCTCTAGTAGTTATTGTTTAGGTGTTAGATAAGGCCACCTAAACCCCATCTGCTTATGAATCCGGTCAGATGATACCTTATTTTTCCATCTCCGGTCGGAGATTTTTTGGGCTAGCAGTCAGTAGAAAGCTGACCTCTTTGCCGAACACTTTGCTGCCAATATGCAAGTTTCTGATCCAGCGAGGGACCCTCCTTGGGTAGCCGCAAGAACTGTGTCAAAGTTGTCAGTGGTGACAATAAGGCAGAAGGAGCCGTATCTTCTCCTTAAATCGGTGGACCAAGAAAGGCAATTGGCCCAGACAAGACGAGCCCAGGATTGCTGAGTAGAT
>WNWK01028015.1:0-20567 GCA_009830355.1 Cherax destructor | reverse complement strand
AAAGGATCCGATGAATATAACAAATTATAGCCTGAAAAGGGCCTGATAACAGTGGATTGTAATTTGGGTTCTTGCAAACAGACCCCAATAGGGGAAAACTGGGAGAGCAACACCTGAAGCTCACTCCTGTTACCCGAGGCCTCGGATATTCCACTGCAAATAAGCCATGATTTATGGAGAAAAAGATAGAAGTGGAAGTGAGAGGAAGCTATGGACTAGGGTTAGAAAAGTCCACGTGTGGAGGCAGCAGAAGACCTGTAATCAGAGAGGGAGGAGGACGTTGTGAAGGAAGGGGGGGTCGAGACGAAGAGAGATGAGGAACCTCAGATGGAGTAGTGTCCATCATCGGCCCAGTCTCTGAAATATATTCTGCAATAGCTTCCTGGTACCTGGTTGAAGCTCACCAGGTTTGACTTTTACTAAAAATCTGTCCAAAGAACTTTGCTTCTGCCTTCTCCTCAGGATGTTTCAGAAACATGACTGTCTGGTCATTCCAGACAATGCTATTATGGCTTGTCTGGGCTTTGTTGGGGTGGTACTTCTCTGCAAAGTTTTTGACGTCCATCCATTTGGCAAAGATTTCCTTGATTAACAAAATAGGGGCTTCCTCTATCTCCTCCTCCCAGCCTGAAGAGAGTGCATCCATCTTAGCCTTGTGCTCCTCCTCCTCAAGTTCCTGTGCCCCTCCAATAACTCCTCCACATCACCATCACTCACATCCAGACCAATAGATCTGCTCAGACACAATATCCTCCACTATACACACAGCCTCAAAGCCCTCAGTCCCTTTCAGCCACTGCTTCTGGCCACAAATTCCTCCAAGCAAAGTTCATTGTTCTGTATGAAACTCCCTGCCAGACTTTGTCAATGAGTTATGCAATGGGAGAGAGGTAAACAAGGGTAGCACACGGTGTCGTGACTCATTTTGACCCATACAAGTTCTAGCCCACGAGTCGTATTCCAAACAAAGGTCGTATACCAAGCAAAAATTTTTGCGGCCAAACAGGACAAATACCAAGTTGGACTTATACCAAAGCGGATGTATACCGAGGTACCACTGTACATATTTAGTGCTTGCCCCATAGGTCATACAGACCCCAGGGGGTATAAGGTTTGAGTCAAGCGAAGGGTAGCACTTAAGTCAGGATCCCTTATCATCAAAGCACCCCAATAGGATTTGAAAAAAAAATTATACTATACTACCAACTCCAGTCACCTTAGCATGCTATTATATTCATGGAAAAGCACAATCATTTGTATGCTACTGCAGTCTAGACTAGATTCAATATCCCTAGACCACAGGATATACGACTTCTCCCAGAAAAGTGATCAAAACATTTACTAAACAGGCAGTATTTTCACAGCAGTTACATGTGCTTCTCACTGCCTTCATATGCATTGCAACAATCAATCTCCTCATTCACTGCCATTTTAGACTCCTAAAGTGCATTACAAGCAATCCAGAACTTTACTTTTACATCATTTCATACTCTGCACTCAACGATCATCTTGCATCTTTAAATGGGTATACTGAATGCTGCTTGTTCTGCAGTTCAAGCAATACCAGTTTTCAAGATGGGAAGGTCACCTTTTCAAACTTTCTATTACTGTACAGTCTTGGTGCCCTCTAAACCACTGGCAACAGCACTGCTTCTGAATCAGAAGCCAATAGGATATTTTCCACCAAACTAATATTTCTGGCCATCCTCTTTCAGTTGCCGTTTGATTTAGGAAGCTATACCCTTGATTACATATTCAACACTACTTGCGCATGGACATGGAGACGTGCCTGGCACCGTCAGTTCATTAATACCTCCAGCACACCTCAGCACTGCAACTTCATGTTATTCAGCAGTTTTTCTCAGCTTAACCATATTAATCAGGACACAATTGCAACTAATGTGACATTTTATTGTGGCAACGTTTCGCTCTCCAGGAGCTTTCTCAAACAAAGTTATAATTCTTCCCAACAGCCAGGTTGCATCCAACATTTCTAAAGTATTTGCACAAGCTAACACTAGAGTCGCCATCGCTTCCAGTACTTCTATTAAGGATCTAACCAGGACTAAATCCAAGCACCATGAACCAGTCAACGCAGGGGTCTACACTATACCCTGTGGAGGCTGCGACAGAATTTATGTAGGAGAAACAGCAAGAAACCTCGAGACACGCATCAATGAACACATGAATGCATGCAGAAACGATAACCTGAACAACGCCTGCGTACAACACCGAAATTCCAACAATCATCTCATGAAATTCAAAGACGCCCGACTAGTAATCAAAGAAACTAATTTCCGTAGACGAAAATGCCTTGAATCAGCACTTATCTCTGTTTCTAACACAATTAAACAAAACAAAGGCAGCTTCACCATCTCTGAAGTCTTAGCAAGAATCCTCCTGAAAACAGTAAACACACAGTCTCTCCTGCTAATTTAGCACATCGTAGATGTGGAACACTCCTACTGGCCTTCTATATTTCAACCTCCAGCAGAAATATTTGTCTAACCTATTGTTATACTACCCAAGTATTTGTTTTATCACCTTTTACTCATGTGCATATTGATTGTTCTACCTTATTGTATTACTTCTACTACTACTACTACTTATATCACTACTACTTCTAACACCACTAGTTTTTTCACCTCACCTTGACAGTATATATATACCAACTGTGTCCATATATCGCTTGTAACGGCTTGAGAAAGCTCCTGGAGAGAGAAACGTTGCCACAATAAAATGTCACATTAGTTGCAATTGTGTCCTTTTACTTAACATATTGTCGGTAATTCTACCAATATTATTACATATTAATCAGAGGGCATTAGACTAATTTTTCTTTCCTTCAAAACTCTAGTGTACTGTCTCTTCCCTTAAAAAAAAAAAAATCCTCTAAAATTCTTTACAGCACCCAACATGACCACCATCATACTTGTGTTTGCCCTCTTAACCATCAGTACCATAATGAAATGCAGTACTGAATGATCCACACAGGATTAGCTGTCATCAATGGACAAGCTGAATAAAACCAATAGAATCAGAAGTTAAAAAAAAAAATGCTGTAGTTTAAATTCATAATCATTTGAGAGAAAAAAAAAATACAGTATTTAGGGTTAACTTTAAATTCAGCAAAATAATCACAATTAGAAAGGTGGTGTAAAGCATCTAACAAGAGCAGATAATTAAATTGAGGGGAAAAAAAATCAATATACCAAAAAACCATTATTTTATTATGAACAAGTTCACACTGCTATCATTAGCCAAAAATACAGACACTTACAAAGGCTGTGTGTAGCCTGGCAAGCTCCACAAGGTCTTCACAGAAATTATGCCACAGCAGTGCTACCAGGCACCCCATACAAGGATGACACATGGGCCACCTAGTGCAACTATAACGCATGGGCCGCCAACGCAACAAGGACAAGCTAGCCACTAAACACTCGTGGCCAAACTTGAGGGCTTAACCAGGTAACTCTTGGGAGGGGAGGAGAGAGGTGGGATTGATGCAGGAAAGCACAATATGCAATGAGATCTGTTAGTGACTATTGGTTTGGATTTAAGTAAGGTAGCTTTTCCACATCTAGAAAAACCCTTATTGCACACAGGACCAAAAGATCACAAACTAATCTCAAAATAAAAAACTTTACAGAATTGCTCATTTGTAAAAATTTAATACATAAAATGCAAGGCAGGTCTTTAATAAAAATAGGCACCATAGCTGTTTCGAGTATAAATATGGGATATGAAGAAAAATAAATATCGTGCTCTAGACTGATCATTTAATGAGAATTATAAGGAGCTCTCATGACACTCCTTCAGGTGAAGGATTTATCTAACATCTTTTCTATGGCCAAGCTCATAATGATGAACTGTTAAGTGTATAGGTACTCTACCTGCTCTTCATACATTGTCTAGGTACCACTACAGGAATATTAAAAATTCCACAAATCCTCCTTCAGCCACGACCATATGGTAGTAGGATTGGTATTACCTATTTTTTCTGGACAAAAATCTGATAGCCAACTGCTGCTCCTCAAAATGTTAGGAAAGTCTTAGATAAAGCTAGCTGGCTGTAACTAGGCAATTTTTTCTTTAACCTAGTAAAAATTACGAAAATGAAGAGCAGCAAATCCAAAATACACATGACATTAGATCTTAAAATACACAGAAAATATGGGGCCATGTTAAAATCTCAAGACAATTTGGCAAAGTTAATGCATAACCATCTGCTTCAGTAAATTTTACTAACTTAACAAAAAATATAATTATGTACATAACCAAATATACTTTTAAAGTGATATACAATAGGCTGTCCAAATGAAAAAAAGTTTTGGTTACATTCTACTGTAGGGTGCTAAATATTTAGCACCTCGTCTCTTCTACAAAGGATTTACACAAAGAATGGGATGTCATACTTGCACCAAGTCTGCTTAATGCTATCACTCTACAATGATCAGATCCAAAGCTTCCAATCAGCTTCAGAAGCAATGCAGAAAATTTCATTACTACAAAGCCATATTCTGTGCAAGAAAATATAAAATACTTCAGATCATAACATCCCATTACTGATATAAATCCTATTTTATGTGCCCCAATTTAATGGGCTATAGCCTTCTCAGCCAACTGCACAATAATGAACATTCAAAAGTTATGTTAAAAATTTGTTCCCATCTTCATCACATGTGATCACCATGGATGACTAACTGAAGGAAATGATGGAGAAATTACAAATTCTTTACAAAGAACATGAATTTTGACTCAATGAAGCAAAACATCTGCTCAAGAAGTAAGAATTTATTTATTTCTTTCATCGCAGCCTTCAAATGCCAGAGCCAAGAAGCCAGTTTTAAAACAACAATGCTCTTGGCAACACTGCCATATTCAGTACCACTACCTCCAGCTTTGTGCATCAGTTTGGCATGGAGATGCTGTACCTCTGGCCCTGGCATACAAGAAAAACACTCAGACCTTGTTAATTCAACCCAGATTTGATTTTTAAAAGGTTTAATCAGCATTAAATTCCTCGATAAATACTCACTTAAGCTGTGGTAACATGCCCTATAATTATTTGTTTTTTATATCATAATTCCCTGAGGCTGAATGAAACAAGGATTGACTGTATATGTTTCAAAGCAATACAACATTCAGACTGATTGGCAAATCTTCCATGCACTCCTTAAGAGGGGTAGGGCATTTGTGGCTAGCAAAGTATGGCATAGGTTCACAGCCATGTAAGTCTACTTACTACAGAGCTGAGGCAGATCAAGTCAATCTGGGCAAATCTTTAAATAATCCAGGCTTATGTCCTTTCTCAGCAGCCATTTTTTATAGCAATTTAAAATTACTGTAATAATCTCAAAGTTAATTACTGTTAAGGCTACATACTTATCCCATAAAACAGTACTTTAATGGTTAAGTAAAACTGGCTTATAATTTTTCAATTAAACAAATACAGAAATTTTAAAGAAAAGTTATTTATGCATTACTAATTTAATAACAAAACCTGTAAGTAGAATTTACTTGTCTAATACAATCCACCCGGCTGACTTGAATGACTACACTAGATACACAAGAACTTACTGCATTTCTCATTTAATGACACTGAACATTACAAAATTTATGATTAACATTTTATACATACAAAATAAAAGACTAAGTAAAATGATAAGTACTGAAAAATGTGAAAAATTAACAATTTATTTTAGGCCTTAAATTATCAAAAAGTAACTAAGCCATTTTTAGATTAACAAAGCAGCCAGGAAAAAATAACGTAAGAAAGGGTTGTTTTGACGTTTACCTAAACCAAGTCTACTAGACTAAACAGCACCGGAGTTTGAAGATGCCAAGACTTCCGGAGCACACAGTTCCATTCTTAGTATACATTCAATCCTCAGTCATACAGGTCCTGAACAAAAACTAAACTTTCGTAATAAATACATCTCAGCTGCATAGGATGCTTAACACAAAGGGCTACGGAAGGATTATTACTCCTCAAAGACAAAATTTTGAAAATTTCTACATCAACCTTATTCAACTGACAGCACTATGGTGCTCGGTACATGTCTGACTAATTTCTTACAATAATAAAAAAAAAATCCACATAGCTGTATCATATTTAAAGTTCCAAAGAATCAATAAATAAACTCCAAAATAGAATTCCCCATGAATGTGCTTTCAACGTTAAAATGTATCCAATTTTTATATTAACTGCTAGTGTACTGTCCAGTTGGACTGTTTAATTATACACAAACCAACTCCATGAATTCATTTTTTTAATCTATCAAATTACATAACTGATTGAACAAAACTTGCCAAAATTTTACAATGCCCTGAGATCATATTTTGGCAATCCAGAGGGGTTCAAGTTCAAAAGTAAACCATGCATAATGTCCAGTCAAATGTATTTTTTTTTTTAATTTGCCCAAGAGTTGCAAAGGCTGGCCTGCCATGCAAACAAGTTTACACTTCATTTTAAAATAAAAATCATGGATAGAAGTCCCCCCTCCCCCCCCCCCCCCCCGAAGTCCACAAAAGTTGTACAAAAACGGCGTTATAATAATTATGCCAAGTCTGAAGACATCTTTTGCAGCTGGATAAGAGGAACAAAGTCAGGACACATTATATGCTAATTACCATATTTGTCAAGGGATGTGACCAAAAAAAACTCAGGCAGATTAACAATGTCATGTCTCAATAGCACATCTAAAGTAATTACTGTACTTAAAGATTTGTTTAATCTTGCCAGTCAACTAAACATCACTAAAGCACGACTAAATGTCTTATTTTTCTAATTTTAAATAAACTAAAGATAATTAACGAGGGATTTATACTTTTGCTAGTTTTCTCTTGTCAAAATATTTTCTTGACTTTTGGAATACTTAGGGGAGGTGCTGGCTTAGTCGTGCTATTTATAATTTAATGCAGCATTATTATCCAAGATACCACCCCCCTCCCCCATGGCTACCACAAGAAAAGCAGGAAAGGTTTGAAAGTCAAGTCATGGTAACATGGCCAGAAGGCATATTTCCTGTACACATGTATCACTTAACTAAAGGTAATTTACCATTTCAGTAATTTATAGTACTGGATTAGTAGACAGGAGCCTTATATCAGAATTATGGGGGTTAAGTGTTTGTTGCCATTAATTTCATCTGGAATGAGACAATAGAAGTTAAATTACCAACAACTCCAGACCTACCCTACTTCTCATCCTTTCCAATTTCTTGAAAATGAGCCTTTTGTTTAAAAACATTTAATGTCCTGCTATTATTTTCCTAATACATTTTTTAAATAAGCATCCTGCCAAATTTTGTCTGCATAACTTAAGATACAATATACCAAACATTCCTATGCAGAAAATGAAAGGTATAATGAAGGTAAAACAAGTCCATAAGTATAACAGGATTAAGAAAAAAATCACTGACTCATTAATATGGCAACTAACCAATAGGACACTCAGCAGGATTCAATATTCAAGCATTTCTTAATGCTTCACTTGGTTTCTACTGCACACAGCATGCGCCAGTCTTCTGGCCATTTTTTAGCCGAAGTCGAGACTTGGGACGGTACTTCTCCAAATAGGCCAGCTGTTTAGCATTTATGGCTCCTCGCCTCTTCCTGAAAATATAAAAAAATATACTATTAACAAATTATGTGATTTTTTTTTTTTTTTTTTTTCTCAACAAGTCGGCCGTCTCCCACCGAGGCAGGGTAACCCAAAAAGAAAATCCCCAAAAAGAAAAAACTTTCATCATCATTCAACACTTTCACCACACTCATACATAATCACTGTCTTTGCAGAGGAGCTCAGATACTACAGCTGAGAAAAGTCCCTCCCAGCTGTCACTATCTCAGACCCCTCCTTTAAAGTAATAATAATAATAATAATAATAATAATAATAATTTTTATTTCAATGCATGTTACAAGTGTACAATGTTATTGGTAGTTACAAATATAATACAATTATAAAACTGTAATGCAAGGAGAGCCACTGGCATGCCATGGCATTAGGGGCAGTTTATTCTAGAGACTTATTCACTAAGTACTTAATGCTAAAGAAATTGATTGAGTTTATTCTAGTTCTATATTATTTAAATTATTAAATGGTTATACATACTATTTAAAGACAATACAAGAGAAATTGGTTGAGTTTAATCTAGTTGTAGAATTTATTTCAAATTACAGTATGTTGATGCTATACTAGTATAATAACAATACTAGAAATAGTTTTTAGAGTTTCATCTAGGTATATATTTTATTTCAAATTAAGAAAATGATGATACTATAAGATTTTAAATGACAATATGATGATATGAGATTGCAACAAGTGTTAAGGAGGATGAACATATCAAAATGAGATCTTCTTAAGTAAAATAATATTGGGTTTGGAAGTTTGTTACAGTATGAGTATGAGTATGAGGCATTGTACTTCCCATTTCCAGGACTCAAGTCCAACTAAATCAATTAACTGGTTTCCCTGAATCCCTTCACACAATGTTACCCTGCTCACACTCCAACAGATCGTCATGTCCCAAAAACCATTCATCTCCATTCACTCCTATCTAACACGCTCACACATGCTTGCTGGAAGTCCAAGCCCCTCGCCCACAAAACCTCCTTTACCCCTTCCCTCCAACCTTTTCTAGGACGACCCCTACCCCGCCTTCCTTCCCCTACAGATTTATACGCTCTCCAAGTCATTCTACTTTGATCCATTCTCTCTAAATGACCAAACCACCTCAACAACCCCTCTTCAGCCCTCTGACAAATACTTTTAGTAACTCCACACCTTCTCCTAATTTCCACATTCCGAATTTTCTGCATAATATTTACACCACACATTGCCCTTAGACAGGACATCTCCACTGCCTCCAGCCTCCTCCTCGCTGCAGCATTTGCAACCCATGCTTCACACCCATATAAGAGTGTTGGTACCACTATACTTTCGTACATTCCAACATATATAGATAAATAAAATAATGCAAAGAAGCATTTAAAGCAGCTGGAGGAATTTCATCCATGACATACAGTGGTCCCTTGGTTTTCGTGTTTAATTCGTTCCAGACGGATCAACTAAAACCAAAATCGACGAAAACTAAAACCATTTTCCCCATAAGAAATAATGTAAATTCAATTAATCCATTTCAGACACCCAGGAGTATTAACAAAAAATAATTTTTTAGAGATTAAATATAGATTTACATACAGAAAAGAATGACAAATAAATATAAAGCACTAATAACATGTATAAATGAACATTTAACATCACACTTACCTTTATTGGCGACTCTTGTTGGTATATGGAAGAAGGAGAGGAAGAGAGAGGGAGGAGAGAGTATTGTTCGGAGGCAGGACAAAATGCTTCAATTTGACACTAATATCAGCTCTACGGCATAGTTATTTATCACAATTCATCTAATATGACATAATAAACAATATTAATAACAGTGAAACATGATATATACTCTAGAATGAATAAAATATGTCATTACAAATGTGAGGACTGGTGATAGTGTTATTGTTGTTGGGTTTATAAGGGCCACTGACCATAAGCCGTACATATAGTGGTCACACTGAAACAATGTACGTAATTTATAAATCAGAAATATTTACACTTTATAAATCAGAAATATTTACACTTTATAAATCAGAAATATTTACACTTTATAAATCAGAAATATTTACACTTTATAAATCAAATATTTACACTTTATAAATCAGAAATATTTACACTTTATAAATCAGAAATATTTACACTTTATAAATCAGAAATATTTACACTTTATAAATTCAGAAATATTTACACTTTATAAATCAGAAATATTTACACTTTATAAATCAGAAATATTTACACTTTATAAATCAGAAATATTTACACTTTATAAATCAGAAATATTTACACTTTATAAATCAGAAATATTTACACTTTATAAATCAGAAATATTTACACTTTATAAATCAGAAATATTTACACTTTATAAATCAGAAATATTTACACTTTATAAATCAGAAATATTTACACTTTATAAATCAGAAATATTTACACTTTATAAATCAGAAATATTTACACTTTATAAATCAGAAATATTTACACTTTATAAATCAGAAATATTTACACTTTATAAATCAGAAATATTTACACTTTATAAATCAGAAATATTTACACTTTATAAATCAGAAATATTTACACTTTATAAATCAGAAATATTTACACTTTATAAATCAGAAATATTTACACTTTATAAATCAGAAATATTTACACTTTATAAATCAGAAATATTTACACTTTATAAATCAGAAATATTTACACTTTATAAATCAGAAATATTTACACTTTATAAATCAGAAATATTTACACTTTATAAATCAGAAATATTTACACTTTATAAATCAGAAATATTTACACTTTATAAATCAGAAATATTTACACTTTATAAATCAGAAATATTTACACTTTATAAATCAGAAATATTTACACTTTATAAATCAGAAATATTTACACTTTATAAATCAGAAATATTTACACTTTATAAATCAGAAATATTTACACTTTATAAATCAGAAATATTTACACTTTATAAATCAGAAATATTTACACTTTATAAATCAGAAATATTTACACTTTATAAATCAGAAATATTTACACTTTATAAATCAGAAATATTTACACTTTATAAATCAGAAATATTTACACTTTATAAATCAGAAATATTTACACTTTATAAATCAGAAATATTTACACTTTATAAATCAGAAATATTTACACTTTATAAATCAGAAATATTTACACTTTATAAATCAGAAATATTTACACTTTATAAATCAGAAATATTTACACTTTATAAATCAGAAATATTTACACTTTATAAATCAGAAATATTTACACTTTATAAATCAGAAATATTTACACTTTATAAATCAGAAATATTTACACTTATCTTGGAGGAGATGGTGGCAGAGGGCAGCTCTGGTCTCAGTGCCCCTGTACTCCTCAAACAATGGAGGAGTTAAGTTCCGTGTCGTCATTTTTCTATCGCTTAATCGCTTAACTTACTTGCTACACTGTTTGTGCTACACTTTATAGTTGGCTGGCGCTATAGCCTTTATCGACTTCACTTTGATACTTTGCTACGATTTCTTTCTTTAATTCTATGGTGTTCCTCACTTTCTTTACCAAAGGACTGGCACTAGGAGCTTTCTTTGGGCCCATGGTGGCTTATTTAGCAGTCTCACACAATAATCAAGGGCCAAAAACAATGGATTGTTAAGAAATGTTTTGTATGAACTCGTAGGATAATGTTCACTCAAGAAACAATGCTACACTGCCTGAGAATGTGCATGTACGCCTCTTGCCAGAGGCGTACACCTGGAGACGGTTTCGGGGGCCAACGTTCCCATGGCATAGTCTGAGATCAGGCCTCACAGTGATCAGGGTCTGATCAACCAGGCTGTTACTGTTGGCTCACATGTAAACAAACATAAGAACGACAGCCTGGCTGATCAAGTACAGTGGACCCCCGGTTAACGGCCATAATTCGTTCCAGAATGCTGTTCAAGTGCTGTTACCAAACGAATTTATTAACTTAACCCTTTCAGGGTCCAAGGGGGGTCTCCGAATCTCGTTCTCAGGGTCCATGAATTTCAAAAAAAAAAAAAAAATTATTTTTCTTATGAAATGATAGAGTTTTTTTTTCTAAATCTAATAGGCTAAAAAATACATTTTTGCGATCAATACTCACCGAGATATAGAGATTTGAAGTTGGCGAAAATGGAGCCGGTGTCGGCAACATCGCCGACTGCCGGTCACCCGGTAATATTTTTTTTTCTTTCTTGGACTTCTTTTCTGATCGAATTTTGTTTTTTTTGTTGCAAATAACTTTTATGGCCTGTGAGACCAATATAAGTGCTGTTTTTCAAATATTCACTCGCTATTTATTACACAATATTCACATGAAGTTTCTTTCACTAATTTGTTTACACAATGTATTTACAAATTTTTACAATAACAAATATTAGTTATTTATATTGTTCAATCATATATATACATACATAGAGTCACTGGACATGTTTCTAGAAGTTCTGCAGCCTGTGGAAGTCTCTGAAACATGGTTCCATGCACAGTGGTGTTTCACATTCCACACACATAAACGAGTGTCTTTGCGTTGTTGTGGGCGTTTTTTGTATGTGCACAGACAAAACACCTCTTCTGAGCCTTTTCTTGCAAGCAGTAGCAGGCAGTTTTGTTAGGAAGTGTTCACCACCAGGCCTCAGACGAGAGGGTAGGTGTTGATGACTTGGTGTTGGGCGTGTTTCTATTGCAGGTGTTGCTCCTTGGTACTTGAATATTATTTGTCTGATGACAGATAAACAAAATTCGCCATATGGTGGTTTGTTTGTGGTCTTCAACTTATAGATATTATAAGCATTGAGCATGGTAATGTCCAGAATGTGAAAAAAGAGTTTTATGTACCACTTGTAACTCTTGCGAACACAATCAGCAAACCCAATTTGCATGTCACATTTGTCCACTAAGCGCATATTGAGAGTGTAGTCAATCACAGCTGCAGGTTTTAGAATGGGTTCATCGGTCTCTCTATTCAGCCTGCCAGTGTCTGTCATTTCGTTAGGATGAATAGATGACAACAGTGTGACATCTCGTTTGTCATGCCACCGAAATGCCATGATGTCATTGGCAGCAAACGCTTGCACCTGACCTCTACGAGTGCCTGCACTGAACCTAGGCATATGCTTACGATTTCCACGCACTGTACCGCACACATCTGTCAAGTTCACTCGCAAAAAATCACTGAGGGAGGGGCTTGTGTACCAGTTATCAGTATATAATATATGCCCCTTACCAAGATATGGTTCCATCATTGTTCTAACCACATCACCAGAGATACCCAATAACCTCCTGGTATCTTGCAATGTATAACTTCCGGTGTACACAATAATATCCAATACAATACCACTGGAGCAATCACAAAGCACAAACAACTTTATACCAAAGCGTTTCCTCTTGCTTGGTATATACTGCTTGAATGACAGTCTACCTTTGAACAGAATCAGTGACTCGTCAATAACAAGCTTCCTGAAGGGATAAAATGCATATTGAATTTCTCTTTCAGATACAGAAACACATTTCTAATCTTATATAACCTGTCGTTTCTGTCAGGGGTGGTTTTGTCTGAAAAGTGAAGCATCCTCAGCAGTAGCACAAATCGATTCACTGATATTATATCACTGAAACCTGGTGTTGCAATCAGGCGGTCTGTCGACCAGTATGATTTGACACTGTGCTTATAAACATGAGGCATAAGCATTATTGTGGCAAAGAACAAGTACATCTCAGCCACAGTTGTCTCTTTCCACCTGTTGAGGCGTGATGTTGGTGAAAGTATTGTGTTTGCCATGGTGTACTCGTAGTATCTGTTGCTTTCCTGACAATAATATCCATCAGAGGTTCATCAAAGAATAATTCAAAGCATTCCAGTTCACTGGCATTGTTCCCAAGTGGACAAGATGGGCGTATTCCACATTGACTTTCATCAAACTGATGGGGACTGGGAATAAAATTGTCAGCTGCTTGCCAATCCCAGGTGCGGTCTGCTGGTGGGTACTGGATATTTACAGGTGGTTGTGGGGTTGTGGAGGTTGTGGAGGTTGTGGGGGTTGTGGGAGTGGAGGTTGTGGTTGTGGGGTTGGTGGGTGGGTGAGGGTTGCCTTTGTTGTAGCTGAGCTGACTCAGCGGCGTCGGTGCCAGCATGGTCCACTGCTGGTGCCTCGCGCCTGGCACCACCACCACTACCACTAACAGATGCTTGCGCATTTCTCATTCCAATTGCAACGCTATCATTGTCATTTTCACTATCACTTCCTGTTGTACCCCACGGGATGTACTCCGAGATGTACTCCTTCCCTTGGAACAGCATATGGCACGCTACCAGAGCGCATATACCGTCGTATATACTGACGCTTCACTGGAGAATATTCCACACCACTCTCGCTACTGGAACTGTTTTGAAGAGCTTGGAGTTCATATTCACTATCACTATCATCACCATTGCTCACATCAGAGTCTGGGATATGAGTAAATAACAGTTTCCTCTTTCGTTCTGGTACAATTGAGCGTGAACAAGATGCCACAGCACCGGAGGTGGAGGGCTGAGGGTCGTCTGGGTTTTCCTCAATATTACCGGTATTATGATCATTAGTTTCGGTCACAACTGCCTCAAAACCTTGAAACTCATCACCACTGACACTCCCATCGGTGTTAGAACTGTCACTGGGGAACAAAAGAGTCCCAATTCGCCGAGGAGTGAGGAGTTTCTTACCGCCCGGCATGGTGAAAAATGTGTACTAACATGGCGTTCCCACAATGCACCACTGGCTCCCCGATTTTTTTCCTACTGCGCACACTGACCACGCAGACCCATTCTCTCACCACTAGGCCTACCAGCCATTTCGCGCTTAATTTGAAGGCGCTAGAATTTATGCGTACTAGTACGTCAATAACCCCAGCGCGTAAGCCGTACTAGTACGTCAATAACCCTGAAAGGGTTAAGGAATAATGTAAATTAGAGTAGTCTTTTTGGACCCCCAAACATACACTTACAAAAGCACTTAAAAAATACACTTACATAAATGTTAGTGTTTGGAGCCGGCTGTTAACCGGGAGTCCACTGTACTGACTTTAGGTGCCTGTCCAACGTCTTCTTGAAGACAGCCAGGGGTCTACTGGTAATCCTTCTTATGTATGCTGAGCAGCAGTTGAACAGTCTTGGGCCCCTGACACTTATTGTGTTGTCTCTTAGTGTACTTGTGGCGGGGCCCCTGCTTTTCACTGGGGGAATGTTGCATCTCCTGCCGAGTCTTTTCTTTTCGTAGGGAATAATTTTTGTGTGCAAGTTTGGTACTAATCCGTTTAGGTTTTTCAAAGTGTATTTTTTTTAAAAGTCGGCTGTTTCCCCACCAAGGTAGGGTGACCAAAAAAGAAAAAAAACCCAAAGAAAAAAAAACTCATTATCATTCAACACTCACCATCCACGTGTATATCATGAATCTCTCCTGCGTTCCAGGGAATACAAATCAAGGGACTTCAACTGTTCCCAGTAACTTAGGTGCTTTATCATACTTGTGTGCCACGAAAGTTCTCTGTACATTCTCCAGGTCAGCAATTTCGTCTGCATTGAAGGGGACAGTTAGTGTACAGCAGTATTCCAGCCTAGAGAGAACGAGCAATTTGAAGAGAATCATCATGGGCTTGGCGCCCCTAATTTTGAAGGTCCTCATTATCCATGCTATCATTTTTCTAGCAAACGAGGTACGTAGATACATTGTGGTCTTTGAAGGTAAGATCATCTGACATTATCACTCCCAAGTCCTTCATTAGTTCTTCACTATTGGTGCTTAAAATTTGTTTTATACCCTGATAGTTTTAATTTTGTCAAGTTTTCCACATCTGAGTAGTTGAAATTTCTCTTCATTGAACTTCACACATTGCTTTCTGTGGCCCATTTAAAGATTTGGTTGATGTCCGCTTGGAGTCTTGCAGTGTCTTCGATGGAGGACACTGTCATAGCAATTTGGGTGTCATCCGCAAAGGAAAACACAGAGCTATGGGTTACATCTCTGTCAGATTTGAGGATGAGGAACAGGATGGGAGCAAGTACAGTGGACCCCCGGTGTTCGTCCATTTTTCGTAACAGAATGCTGTTCAAGTGCCATTACCAACCGAATTTATTCCCTTAAGAAATAATGTAACAGACTAGTCTTTTTAGACCCCCAAAACTACACTTATAAAAGCATTTAAAAAAGTAAACTTACATAAAAGGGCCTGTTTTGAGCTGGACGAACACCGGGGGTCCACTGTACTCTGCCTTGTGGAACAGTTTCTCACTGTAGCCACCTCAGACTTTACTCTGCTTACTATTATTTTGTGTTCTATTTGTTAGGAAGTTATAGATCCATCTACCAACTTGTCCTGTAATTCCTTTATCACACATTTTGTTTACTATTACACCGTGGTCTCACTTGTCAAAGGCTTTCACAAAGTGTGTATACACTACATCATTTTGTTTATCCTCTAAAGCATCCAGGACCTTGTCCTAATGGTCCAGTAGTTGGGACAGGCAAGAGCAACCTGCTCTAAACCCATGTTGTCTTGGGTTGTGTAATTAATGGGTATCTAGGTGATTGGCAATCTTGTGTCTTAAAACGCTTTCAAAGATTTTTATGATATGGGATGTTAAGAGCTATCAGTCTGTAGTTCTCTGCATATGCTTTACTGCCACCTTTGTGGAGTGGAGCTACGTCTGTTGTTTTTAGCGACTGTGGGATGACCCGTGTCCATGCTTCCTCTCCATAGAATGCTGAAGGTACGTGACGGGCTTCTTGCAATTCTTTATGAACACTGAGTTCCATGAGTCCAGGCTTGGGGCAGAGTGCATGGCCATGTCATTAATTGCCTTTTTGAAGTCTTGTAGTGTTAGGATAATATCAGATTTTTTTAAATGACTAAATTTTGTGTCAAAAAATTCATTTAGATTGTCGACCCTTAGGCATGCACATGCATATACGTACAGTGGACCCTCAGTTTTCGTTGAAATTTCATTCCAGAATGCTGAAGTGCTGTTACCGAACGAATTTATTCCCATAAGGACAAATGTAAATTAGATTAGTCATTTCAGACCCCCTAAAATACACTTACATAATTGTAGTTTGGAGGTGAACGAAAACCGAGGGTCCACTGTATATACATACACACATCTAGGTTTTTCTTCTTTCTTTCTTAATAGTTCTTGTTCTTTATTTTCTCTATTCTCCAAGGGGAAGTGGAAAAGAATCCTTCCTCTGTAAGCCATGTGTGTCGTATGAAGCGACTAAAATGATGGGAGCAATGGGCTAGTAACCCCTTCTCCTGTAGAAAATACTAAAAAAGTGAAGAAAAACTTTATAAAATTAGATGAAAATATATACAATAAAATGCAAAATACTGGGTGACCAAAAACCTTAGAGAATGTAATTTAAAGCTTCAATATCCCCTGGTAATAGAAAATTTGCTCCCTTAAGGAATGGTGTCAGGTGGGTTGGTCTATTTCGGACCCCCAAAAATGCATTTACGGGGGCGCTTACAATGTTATACTTGCATAGTTGTGCGATTTCCGTGGTGCTTGTTGCTCGGGGGTCCACTGTATATACAGTGGACCCTCGGTTAAAGGCCGTAATCCGTTCCAGAAGCTTGTCCTTAAACCGAAATGGCCTTTAACCGAAATAATATTCCCCATAAGAATTAATGTAAATACAATTAATCTGTTCCAGACAAAAATATATATAAAAAAAAATTAACAATTAAATCAGTATCACATACCTTTATTGAAGACTAATGCTGGCTTCTGGAAGATAGGGAGGAGGAAAGAGGGAGTTAGTGTTTGGGGATCAGCTTGAGAGTCACTCCACCAGCTACACTCCCTGCCTCTATGCCTGCTACACTCCCTGCCTCTATGCCTGCTACACTCCCTGCCTCTATGCCTGCTACACTCCCTGCCTCTATGCCTGCTACACTCCCTGCCTCTATGCCTGCTACACTCCCTGCCTCTATGCCTGCTACACTCCTGCCTCTATGCCTGCTACACTCCCTGCCTCTATGCCTGCTACACTCCCTGCCCTCTATGCCTGCTACACTCCCTGCCTCTATGCCTGCCCTCCTGCCCATGCCTCTACACTCCCTGCCTCTATGCCTGCTACACTCCCTGCCTCTATGCCTGCTACACTCCTGCCTCTATGCCTGCTACCTCCCTGCCTCTATGCCTGCTACACTCCCTGCCTCTATGCCTGCTACACTCCCTGCCTCTATGCCTGCTACACTCCTGCCTCTATGCCTGCTACACTCCCTGCCTCTATGCCTGCTACACTCCTGCCTCTTGCCTGCTACACTCCCTGCCTCTATGCCTGCTACCTCCTGCCTCTATGCCTGCTACACTCCCCTCTGCCTCTATGCCTGCTACACTCCCTGCCTCTATGCCTGCTACACTCCCTGCCTCTATGCCTGCTACACTCCCTGCCTCTATGCCTGCTACACTCCCTGCCTCTATGCCTGCTACACTCCCTGCCTCTATGCCTGCTACACTCCCTGCCTCTATGCCTGCTACACCCTGCCTCTATGCCTGCTACACTCCCTGCCTCTATGCCTGCACCTCCCTGCCTCTATGCCTGCTACACTCCCTGCCTCTATGCCTGCTACACTCCCTGCCTCTATGCCTGCTACACTCCCTGCCTCTATGCCTGCTACACTCCCTGCCTCTATGCCTGCTACACTCCCTGCCTCTATGCCTGCTACTCCCTGCCTCTATGCCTGCTACACTCCCTGCCTCTATGCCTGCTACACTCCCTGCCTCTATGCCTGCTACACTCCTGCCTCTATGCCTGCTCACACTCCTGCCTCTATGCCTGCTACACTCCTGCCTCTATGCCTGCTACACTCCCTGCCTCTATGCCTGCTACACTCCCTGCCTCTATGCCTGCTACACTCCCTGCCTCTATGCCTGCTACACTCCCTGCCTCTATGCCTGCTACACTCCTGCCTCTATGCCTGCTGCACTCCCTGCCTCTATGCCTGCTACACCCCCTGCCTCTATGCCTGCTACACTCCTGCCTCTATGCCGCTCCTCCCTGCCTCTATGCCTGCTACACTCCCTGCCTCTATGCCTGCTACACTCCCTGCCTCTATGCCTGCTACACTCCCTGCCTCTATGCCTGCTACACTCCCTGCCTCTATGCCTGCTCACTCCCTGCCTCTATGCCTGCTCACTCCTGCCTCTATGCCTGCTACCTCCCTGCCTCTATGCCTGCTACACTCCCTGCCTCTATGCCTGCTACACTCCCTGCCTCTATGCCTGCTACACTCCCTGCCTCTATGCCTGCTACACTCCTGCCTCTATGCCTGCTACACTCCCTGCCTCTATGCCTGCTACACTCCTGCCTCTATGCCTGCTACACTCCTGCCTCTATGCCTGCTACACTCCCTGCCTCTATGCCTGCTACACTCCTGCCTCTATGCCTGCTACACTCCCTGCCTCTATGCCTGCTACACTCCCTGCCTCATGCCTGCTACACTCCTGCCTCTATGCCTGCTACACTCCCTGCCTCTATGCCTGCTACACTCCCTGCCTCTATGCCTGCTACACTCCTGCCTCTATGCCTGCTACACTCCTGCCTCTATGCCTGCTACACTCCCTGCCTCTATGCCTGCACCTCCCTGCCTCTATGCCTGCTACACTCCCTGCCTCTATGCCTGCTACACTCCCTGCCTCTATGCCTGCTCACTCCCTGCCTCTATGCCTCACCTCCCTGCCTCTATGCCTGCTACACTCCCTGCCTCTATGCCTGCTACACTCCCTGCCTCTATGCCTGCTACACTCCTGCCTCTATGCCTGCCACTCCTGCCTCTATGCCTGCTCACCCCTGCCTCTATGCCTGCTACACTCCCTGCCTCTATGCCTGCTACACTCCCTGCCTCTATGCCTGCTACACTCCTGCCTCTATGCCTGCTACACTCCCTGCCTCTATGCCTGCTACACTCCCCGCCTCTATGCCTGCTACCTCCCTGCCTCTATGCCTGCTACACTCCCCGCCTCTATGCCTGCACACTCCTGCCCTATGCCTGCTACACTCCCTGCCTCTATGCCTGCTACACTCCCTGCCTCTATGCCTGCTACACTCCCCTGCCTCTATGCCTGCTACACTCCCTGCCTCTATGCCTGCTACACTCCCTGCCTCTATGCCTGCTACACTCCCTGCCTCTATGCCTGCTACCCCTGCCTCTATGCCTGCTACACTCCCTGCCTCTATGCCTGCTACACTCCCCTTTCCCTTCATGTCCTGCCCCCCCACTCCTGCCCTATGCCTGCTACACTCCCCTGCCTCTATGCCGCCTGCCTTGAATTCTATCATGTTTTCACTTTCTTTACCAAGGAACTTTACTAAGAACTTTCCTGGGGATGGTGACTTATTTCGCAGTTGCACTTGATAAATAACCACCAAAACAATGGATTATAGCAAAATGTTTGGATGAATGAGCAGAAGCTTCCTCACGCACCGAGAGACACAGGCAAACTGAAGCACAAGCGGCCCCAGCCGGCGGACGGACGCATCCCATACGGCCTGTAACCGAAAACCGGCCTGTAACCGAGAGCCAAAAAACCGGCCTCTAACCGAGTTGGCCTTTAACTGAGGGTCCACTGTATATAATAACCCCTTCTCCTGTAATATTACAAAGTAAAGGAGAAACTTCTTTTCCTTTTGGGCCACCCGCTTAGTGGGAAACGGCCGACGTGTTGAAAGAAAGAAGAATAGAAAATGTGCCTTTATTAAGCACTGTTGATCAGTTCTGAAAAGATTCAAACCTCTTCCACCCACCAATAAAATATATAGAAACTAGCATGAAGGGTTACTCTGCTGCAACATTAAAAAAAAAAAGCTTCCAGTTACACATCTTTGTATAGTGGTTCCTGGTTTTGCCGAAAATTGTCCAGAATGCTGCTAAAGTGCCATTACCGAACGAATTTAC
>WNWK01028014.1:0-25764 GCA_009830355.1 Cherax destructor | reverse complement strand
AAACATAGTGTGACTTAAAGGACCTGCAGTGTACCATTCTTGAGTTCTAGGTGGGATAGCGATGAAGAAGTTTCTTGGCAATAGGTTCAGCTATGTTGTAAAGCCGTTGTTCTGGTTGAAATTGTTGGATATACAGATGAGTGATGATTCTAGGATTCTTCGGTATTGCGTGTTGTCTTCTGGCGATGAGTCTTGCGTTTCTGTAGTTGATTAAATGGTTGTGTAAATTTCGGTGTTGAACACAGGCATTTCTTGAGTCGTCAGACTCAACAGACAGGAAAGCTTCAATCCACGGCAGGGTATACACAATCCCTTGTAATGGCTGCAGCAAATTATACGTTGGCGAAACATCCAGAGACCTACAAACACGCATTTCAGAACACCAGTACGCAGGCAGATCTGACGACTCAAGAAATGCCTGTGTTCAACACCGAAATTTACACAACCATTTAATCAACTACAGAAACGCAAGACTCATCGCCAGAGAAGACAACACGCAATACCGAAGAATCCTAGAATCATCACTCATCTGTATATCCAACAACTTCAACCAGAACAACGGCTTCTACAACATAGCTGAACCTATTGCCAAGAAACTTCTTCATCGCTATCCCACCTAGAACTCAAGAATGGTACACTGCAGGTCCTTTAAGTCACACTATGTTTTTAACTATCACACTACTTTTAAGACTCACATGCAGCTTTCTCCACCTGACCCAGCATTCTCCACCTGACTGTACCCTATATATATCTCCATGTTGCTCATTTTCCAGGTAGATCTGTCTGTGACTCGATAAAGCCCACTGCGTGGGCGAAACGTTGTCAATAAAGGATCACATTATACTGCTTATGTGTTTATTTTTCCATTGTGTCGGTATTTTATACCATTTATTTCCACCTGGTTACACAGCCATACACAATTGTAGGCAAGACCAACAAGGAGGTGGCACAGCTATGTTATACTCAGACCAGCTTGAATGTATCAACAATACATGCACAAGAGATGAACATAGAGAATAGTATATAATAGCTAAGTTTAAATCCAAATACCTACAAAAACCTCTCACAGTTATAAACATCTATAGATTACCACAGTCAAATATTCAGCAATTTAGTGAAAAATTAGGAAGTATGATTATTGATGCACACATGAACAAAGACCACTTAATCCTCACAGGAGACTTCAATATAAACCTCCTACAAGATCAGGACCCACAAGTAACTGAATTCACAAACACTATGAGCAACTGCTTGCTGCTCCCGACAATAACAAAACCTACAAGAATCTCTGAGACCTGTGCCTCTCTATTAGACCATATCTGGACCAACACCATATCCCCATTAAAATCAGGCATAATCACAGACAATACCACAGACCACTACCCAACCTTTCTCATAACCAACCTCAGAAAATTACCACTAGAGACTACTAAAGTTACCTTCAGACTACATAATGAGACAGCTATAAATAACTTTATAACAGCTATGACAAACACTGACTAACAAACAGAAATAGACAACTTCTCAGATACTGACTTATGTATTAATAATTTTATTAAAAAGACCCAATACCTCTATAATAAGCATTGCCCTAAAAAACTAAACAAATCACAACTAAAAGACTAAACAGTCCCTGGCTAACCCCCAGCATACTCAAATCCATTAATATAAAGCACCTATATGAAAAACAGTACAAAATGGGTCAAATAACAAGAGAACAAACAAAACGTTACTCATCAAACCTAATGAGTCTGATAAGAAGGTCAAAAAAATTGTACTATGAGAACATATTACATAACTTAAAAGGTGATATAAAAAAGACCTGGAAAACCCTATCTGAAATTCTAGGAGCTAAAAAGATATCCACAAACAGAACAATCAAGCAAACAAAACCAGATGAACCCCTAAGATTGTCTAACACTTACACATGTAAATAAAATAGATACGATACAAATAGACGGATCACCACTTCAGGGAACCTATTAGTAGAATATACAGTAAAGCAACCAACAAAAATCAATCATGAAACCCTGTGAATATGCAACCAAACAAGCAAACGTTCCTCTGCATGGATTACATGCATCTTTTGTGGTAAATGCTGCCACGCCCTTGTGTAGGCATTCAAGACTCTACCACCCGAGATATTAAACAAGGAAATGTTTTTGGGTATGTCCAAATGAGACCGAACTGTGGAATAAAACCACATCGATATTAAAAGATGACAACACCAAATCGGACTTCATAAAAAACATGACAGCTTTCTATAACAGTTGGGACAGTAAAAATCAGGGCCAGATGGTGCTACCACCCCTGGTACAGATGTTGAAATGATACCCAATATATTTAAGAATGGGGAAATAAATGATGGTGACCTGAAGAGGGACAGTAGCTCTAGTGAAATAAATGATGGGGAAACAGGTGTAGACAAGGACACACAAAACAGTGGTACAAACTAGCAATACCACGGTAGATAGTAAACAAGGGATGCCCAGGGAAATACTGAAGATAAATTACCGGAAACAGTTGAAGGCTCCATTGTTAGCAATAGCAATGAAAAGATGGAATATGTAGGGGCAAAGTGCAAGGAGGCAGAGGAACTGTTTATACCCAAAGGAAAAAGATTAAACGGGAAGGCCAGAAAGAGCCCCTGGTTTACCCAAAGGTGCAGGGAGGCAAAGACTCAGAGTGTCAGAGTAAACAAAGAGATTAGTAGAAGAGCTAGAAACGAGTATGCACAGGTACGGAGGGAGGCCCAGAAACAGTACGAAAACGACATAGCATCGAAAGTTAAGTCCGACCCGTAACTGATGTACAGTCACATCAGAAGGAAGACAACAGTTAAAGACCAGGTGATAAGGCTGAGGAGAGAAGATGGGGAACTCACAAGTAACAATCAAGAGGTATGTGATGAGCTCAACTTGAGGTTTAAGGAAGTATTCACAGTGGAGGAAGGAAGGCAGCTGGGTAGACAGGATGGGGTGTGTCACCAACAAGGGATGTATCAAGTGCTAGAGGGCATACACACAACTGAGGAGGAGGTGAAGCAGTTACTCAGTGACCTTGATACCTCAAAGGCGATGGGTCCGGACAATATCTCCCCGTGGGTTCTTCGGGAAGGAGCTGAGGTACTGAATGTGCCACTTACCATAATATTCAACACATCCCTTGAAAATGGAAAGATACCTGAGGTATGGAAGAAGGCCAACGTAGTCCCCATCTTTAAAAAAGGAGACAGAAAAGAAGCACTAAACTATAGACCGGTGTCACTTACATGTATAGTGTGCAAAATCCTGGAGAAAATCATCAGGAAAAGAATGGTGGAGCATCTGGAGCTGAACAGGATAATAAACACCAGACAGCACGGATTCTGGGAAGGCAAATCCTGTGTAACAAACCTCCAAGAGTTCTATGATAAAGTAACAGAGGTAAGGCAAGAGAGAGAAGGGTGGGTTGATTGGATTTTCCTGGACTGCAGGAAGGCCTTCAACACAGTTCCTCACATGAGATTAGTAAAGAAGTTGGAAGAACAAGCATGTATAACAGGAAGGGCACTGGAATGGATCAGGGAATACCTCACAGGGAGGCAACAATGGGTCATGGTGCGTGATGAGGTATCACAGTGGGCGCCTGTGACGAGCGGCGTACTGCAGGGGTCAGTCCTAGGACCAGTGTTATTCTTGGTATATGTAAATGACATGACGGATGGGATATACTCAGAAGTGTCTCTGTTCGCAGATGATGTGAAATTAATGAGGAGAATCACATCGGAAGAGGACCAAGCAGGACTCCAAACAGACCTGGACAAGCTTGACATCTGGTCTAGCAACTGGCTTCTCGAATTCAATCCCACCAAATGCAAAGTCATGAAGATCGGAGAAGGGCAAAGAAAACCGCTGACAGAGTACAGGCTAGGTGGACAAAGGCTACAAACCTCGGCAAAGGAGAAAGACCTTGGGGTGAGTATAATGCCAAGCACGTCTCCGGAGGCACACATCAACCAGATAACTGTGGCAGCATATGGGCGATTGGCAAACCTAAGATTAGCGTTCCGTTACCTTAACAAGGATTCGTTCAAGACACTGTACACCATGTACGTCAGGCCCATACTAGAATATGCAGCACCAGTCTTGAACCCACACCTGGTCAAGCACATAAAGAAACTAGAGAAAGTGCAAAGGTTTGCGACAAGGTTAGTTCCACAACTCAGGGGTCTGTCCTATGAAGAAAGGTTGAGGGAAATAGGACTAACAACACTGGAGGAAAGAAGGGTCAGAGGAGACATGATAACGACATACAAAATACTGCGGGTAATCCACAAGGTAGACAGTGACAGTATGTTCCAGAGAGGGAACACAGAAACAAGGGGACACAACTGGAAGCTGAAGACTCAGATGAGCCAAAGGGATGTTAGGAAGCATTTCTTCAGCCACAGAGTAGTCAGGAAGTGGAATAGTCTAGAGAAAGATATAGTGGAGGCAGGAACCATACATAGTTTTAAGACAAGGAATGATAAAGCTCATGGAGCAGGGAGAGCAGAGACCCAGTAGCGGACAGCGAAGAGGCGGGGCCAGGAGCTGAGTCTCGACCCCTGCAACCACAATTAGGTGAGTACTAGTCAATATTTCTTTCGTAAGAGCCGTTCTGCCATTGACCCCTTACTGCGCTTGGAAACGTATATTCGTAATGCCTTTGCTAATAACCACTCAGTTATCGCCATATTTTTTAACCTTGAGAAGGCTTATGACACAACTTGGAGGTATAATATCTTGGCCCAGACCCACTACTTAGACCTCCGTGGCTAATACTCCGTGAAGTATTAGCAATAAAGGTCGAGAATCAAAACCTGGTCATCGTGGTTGTCTACAAGCCCCCGGATGCAACGTCCCAACAATTCCAGGAACAGCTTCTGAAAATTGACCACTGTCTGGAAAATCTTCCAGCTCCTGCCCCCAACATCTTGCTACTGGGGGATTTCAACCTCAGGCACCTAAAATGGAGGACCATTGCAAACAATGTGGTAGCAGAGATAACACCAGGAGGCAGCTCAGAAGAAAATTCACACATGCATGAACTTTTAAATCTCTGCACCAAGTTCACCTTAAACCAGCAAATAGTAGAGCCCACAAGATTAGAGAATACGCTGGACCTCATCTTCACCAACAATGATGATCTGATACGAAATGTCATCATATCAAAAACAATATACTCAGATCACAACATAATAGAGGTCCAGACATGCATGCGGGGAGCCCCAGATCAACAAAATGTGATCAGCCGTGAGGGAACTTTCTCCAAATTCAACTTCAATAACAAAAACATAAGGTGGGACCAAGTAAACCAAGTCCTAAATGATATAAACTGGGAAGATTGCCTAAGCATCACGGATCCTAACCTATGTCTAGAACAAATTAACTCTGTGGTACTTGAGGTTTGCTCAAGGCAAATTCCCTTAAGGAAAAGGAGGAGAAGATGCAAACTAGAAAGAGAAAGGCGCTCCCTATACAGGCGAAGGCAAAGAATAACGGAGCGGCTACAGGAGGCCAATATCTCTGAAATACGTAGGGAAACACTAGTCAGAGAAATAGCAAACAGTGAATTAAAACTAAAGGAATCTTACAGGAATCAAGAGACACGGGAAGAACAAAAAGCCATAAATGAAATTTAAAGAAACCCAAAGTATTTCTTTTCCTATGCAAAATCAAAGTCGAGAACAACAACCAGTATTGGACCCCTACTTAAACGGGATGGGTCCTACACAGATGACAGCAAGGAAATAAGTGAGATACTTAAATCCCAGTATGACTCAGTCTTTAGCGAGCCACTAACCAGACTGAAAATCGAAAACCTAAATGATTTTTTTATGAGAATGCCACAGACCTTGACAGACGCATGCCTTTCTGACATCACCACGACGCCAAATGACTTCGAAAAGGCAATAAATGACATGCCCATGCACTCCGCTCCAGGCCCAGACTCATGGAACTCCATGTTCATTAAGAAATGCAAGAAGCCCCTATCACATGCTTTTAACATCCTATGGAGAGGGAGCATGGACAATGGGATCGTCCCGCAGCTACTATAAACAACAGACATAGCCCCGCTCCACAAAGGGGGCAGTAAAGCAATAGCAAAGAACTACAGACCAATTGCGCTAACGTCCCATATCATAAAAATCTTTGAAAGGGTTCTAAGAAGCAAGATCGCCACCCATCTTGATACCCATCAATTGCACAACCCAGGACAGCATGGGTTTAGAGCAGGCCGCTCCTGTCTGTCCCAACTACTGGACCACTACTACAAGGTCCTGGATGCTCTAGAAGATAAACAGAATGCAGATGTTATATACACAGATTTTGCAAAAGCCTTTGACAAGTGTGACCAAGGTGTAATAGCACACAAAATGCGTGATAAAGGAATAACAGGAAAAGTTGGTAGATGGATCTATAATTTCCTAACATGTAGAACACAAAGAGTAGTAGTCAACAGAGTAAAGTCTGAGGCAGCTACTGTGAAAAGCTCTGTTCCACAAGGCACAGTACTTGCTCCCATCCTATTCCTCATCCTCATATCAGACATTGACAGGGATATAAGCCACAGTGCTGTGTCTTCCTTTGCAGATGACACCCGAATCTGTATGACAGTGTCCACCATTGAAGACACTGCAATACTCCAAGCAGACATAAACCAAATCTTTAAATGGGCAGCAGAAAACAATATGAAGTTCAATGATGAGAAATTTCAATTACTCAGATACGGAAAACGTGAAGAAATTAAAATTTCATCGGAGTACAAAACTAATTCCAACCACACAATAGAGCGAAAAGCTAAAGTCAAAGACCTGGGAGTGATCATGTCAGAGGATCTCACCTTCAAGGACCATAACAATGTAGCAATTGCATCTGCTCGAAAAATGACAGGATGGATAATGAGAACCTTCAAAACCAGGGATGCCAAGCCCATGTTGACACTTTACAGATCGCTTGTTCTATCTAGGCTGGAATATTGCTGCACACTAACTGCACCTTTCAAGGCAGGTGAAATTGCTGACCTTGAAAATGTGCAGAGAATCTTCACCGCACGCATAAGTGTGATAAACCACCTCAACTACTGAGAACGCTTGAAGTTCCTAAACCTGTACTCTCTAGAACGCAGGCGGGAGAGATACATTATTATATACACATGGAAAATTCTCGAGGGCTTAGTACCAAACTTGCACACAAAAATCACTCCCTACGAAAGCAAAAGACTCGGCAGGCGATGTAACATCCCCCCAATGAAGAGCAGGGGTGCCACTAGCACGTTGAGGGACAACACAATAAGTGTGAGGGGCCCAAGATCGTTCAACTGCCTCCCAGCATACATCAGGGGGATTACCAACAAACCCCTGGCTGTCTTCAAGCAGGCACTGGACAGGCACCTAAAGTCGGTGCCTGACCAGCCAGGCTGTGGTTCGTACGTTGGACTGCGTGCGGCCAGCAGTAACAGCCTGGTTGATCAGGCTCTGATCCAACATGAGGCCTGGTCACAGACCGGGCCGTAGGGGCGTTGACCCCTGGAACTCTCTCCAGGTAGACTCCAGGTGAACATGGTTAGAAGCATGTATGTAGAATGCAATAACAGAGTTTCAATAAGATCGGCCAACAAACAACTGAGAAGAAAAAAAATGACTGATTTTGACATATGTCAGCCGTTACTTCCTGTCTGGCGGTACTAGCGGTGCTGCGGACACTTCCCACTTGTAGAATACATCTAACCCCAATATGTCATAAAATGTATGAATGCATGATAGCTTGTCTTCATGCGAAAAAAATACATTTGTTCGCTTTTGACACTGAAATATCTGACTTTTTAACCCCCCCACACACAAAATATACAATAAATATTGTTACACAAGATAATCAAACACTGTTAGTTACCATTTTGTCCTAGGCACATGTCAATTAGACACTAGGCCTGTTGTATATATGTGTATGTAAGGAAACACTTCGAAATGTTTCTGCCCCACCGGGAATTGAACCCGGCCCCTCCGTGCGTGAAGCAAGATATTTACCCACTAGGCCACCGGGGTGTTTTATGTTCCATGTGAAAATCATTACAATCTAATCATTAATAATGGATGGAATGTAAGCAATAGGTCAAAAATCTTATTTTCGAGATAATCGCGGAAAAGCGCGCGCCTCATTTACGTCAAAAGATTCACGAAAATCTCGCTGTTTTGTGTTTTTTCTTCTCCTTGTAAGAGATTTCTTATTGTTTCCCATGTTAAAAACACCGTTTTCTTTGAGTACGTCAGCGAAACAATAGAGAAAACCGAATATTTATAAGCAGCAACATTTCTGGATCAAGGTCTCCGATGACTGCACTCTCCGGTATATGACATTTATTATTATTTTGGCCGTCTTTATTAACCTTTTATCTTATATATCTTATGTCTAATATCATTATTGAATAAATGTTATAAGCCCCGCTCACCTCTGCTATAAGCCCCGCCCACCTCCGCTATAAGCTGCTCCAACACTGGGGAGGGGAATTTATAGTATACAAATAGCACCTCTACTCTTACACGATGTCTGCTCATCGTGTTAAGATTAAGCCAAAACACGGTGTAATCAACGACTCCTCGAAACTAGCTCTTGCTTCAGCTGTAAAGACTTGCTTGCAGGTCAAATTTACAGCCATCCACTCACTCAAAGACTCCTTCATAGTAGTCTGCACCGACGACCACGAAGCATCAAAACTGACCGACGACAATGCTAAGAAGACACTTAATGACCGCCAATTCACCATCTCCCCTTCACCCTCACTGCTGGCGAAACGTTCCGTTTTTGTGAAAAGACTTTACAAAATTATCACAACCCAACCGACAGAGGACCTGAAGGCATCAATTGAAGAACAAAACTCCTGGGCTTCGATTGATAACATAACGAAAATTCCAAATGCAACATCAATGATCAAAGTAACATTCACAGACATCGAAATGGCGGATAGAGCACTGTCAGACGGCCTGGCAATCTCATATTACCACATACATCCCCGTAATATAGAACCAGAACCCTTCGCCCACATCTCTCCCTGCTGGAACTGCTACTCTTACCTACATACAACGACTGAATGCACTGTTAAGGATAAGAAGTTCTGCTCCAACTGCTGCAAGGAAGGTCATGACTTCAAAACCTGTCCCACCACCATTGCCACTCCTACCTGCCTCAACTGTAAGGGTACTCACCATACCCTTGCTGCAAAATGCCCTCTAAGAAAAGAAATCCTCACAAAAAAATTCAAAGAAGCAAAGAAAATCAGCCAAAAATCGCCGACTTTTGCCGCTATAACTAAACTACAATCTGACACCAAAAAAATTCTCCAAACAACTCAACAGTATTCATCTACCTCAAACTCCATCTCTGCACTTCCTGACGCTGCCCCATCCAAAGTGCTATACTGCATGATGTATGCACACCTTGCTAATGCTACAAACCCCGGCACCTTCAACAAGACAATCAACGAACTATTCCGCCTAAATAACATGCCAACTTTCGATTTTCCTGACTCTCCACCTTCGAAAGACCTACTCAGGATTGTCCCAAACATCGTCAACTTCACCTCCATATCAAGCGAAACTCCCGACACTGGACCTGAACACACCTCAGAAACACCATCTCCGACAACATCCACCTCTCAACAACCACAACCTCTCCAGCAAACCAAAAATTATCAAGAACCCCAACCCTTACTCCACACAACTACAGAAGAAACAGAAGTACTACATGAATCCCCAGACGAATCCTCCGACGAAAGAGAAGAAAACAACGAAGAAAATACCGAAGAAAACATCACAGAAACCTTTGAAGAAAACATCGAAGAAAACACCACCAATGACTGCATCGTCCTCAAGAACATTACTCTATACACCACCTCCGCCTTCCCTGACGAAATGCTTGCTGACGACCTCATTGACCTCCTGCAAGAAGGGACAGCAAAATACATCATTGAACCACATTATGAAATGAGCTATAGAGAAATGCTGATTGTAATCGCATCCCAAGTGAAATCCACTCGAAAATTCAAACTATATTACATGTCTAAGAGAGACTTCAAAAAATTAAGGACCGAAGCCCCTGACATAATTTTTTAACATGTAAAATGAAATATCCGCCCCAAACAATAAAACCCATCAAATGCCTCGACCAGAGTTCCCGTGCACCTGACGCTCAACCAGCATCTACATGATTCAGCCACATGACAACAAACCATCGAGCACTGCAGACACCCTGCTCCCAGAGCTCTGCCCGACCTGAGCCTCGCCCACCTGACGTCCAGCCAGTCACGATCCAGTCACATGTCAACGAGCCAGCGAGCACTGCACACACCCTGGTCTTCGACTCTGCTATCATCCATCGCCTCATAACGCTACGCAGCTGGGTTTAGCCCTGGCTTTTTTAACTCCGACTCAAGATCTTCCTCTCATCATCTATTCTTCGTCTGTCCACCCTTCACACTCGCCCTCTTGTGGGCTCTTACCTGAGAGTATTCAGTTCAGTTCAGTTCAGTTATGATGTTGAGTGGAAAATTTAGTGTATTGGAAAGAAATATAGAGAGAAAAGTAAACAAAATAAAAAATTCATGTGGCGGGGTCACACACTTTTTTACCTTGCGCGTCGTAAGATAATATGTTTCAAATAGCTATAATTTGCTTTAGAAACCTTTAGAACCTCCAAACTCAAACATCCTCAAAATCCCACACTACTCGTTGACTCTGCCCAGTGCGGTAACAGCAGCTCTGACTCTTGGTATTCAGTCTCCTGCGATCCCCGTTGGGGAGGGGAAGGAATTTATACGATGAGTTATGCAAATCGGGTCAAGATCAAACCAAACAATGGCACTGTGAACGATTCATCAAAACTTGCTCTAGCAGTTGGCGTTAGAAGTGTGTTACAAGTGAAGTTCAACACCATACTGACCCTGAAGGAAGCATTTATTGTAGTGTGCAGCGACGATGAAGAAACAGAAAAGCTACTCACTACAACAGCCACCACCACTCACTACAACAGCCACCACCACTAACTACAACAGCCACCACCACTCACTACAACAGCCACCACCACTCTAGCTGGTCGAGGATTTACTGTCATGTCATCTCCAGCTCTCAGGGCAAGGAGGTCAGTCTTCCTTAAGAAACTTGATAAGCTTCTTACAGTTCAACCTATCGACGAACTCAAGACATCCATTGAGGATCAAAACTCATGGGCCACAGTGGAGAGCATTATGAAAATACCTACAGCTTCATCCATGCTCAAGGTCACATTCACTGATGTAAATATGGCTGCCACTGTATTGGCTGATGGTATTGCAGTATTTTATTACTTCATCAGCCCCACACACATTGAAGCTGAGAGATACCACTACATTCCTCACTGTTGGAATTGTTACTCGTATGCACACAACACCAGAGATTGTCCAGTGAAGGATAGGAAGTTTTGCACAACATGTGGTAATGAAGGACATGATTTTCGGTCATGCCCCGTCTCTGAACCTCCAACACCAACTTGTCTCAACTGTAAAAGCACCGATCATCACACTCTAGCCGCTAAATGTCCCAATAGAAAAGACATTATGAAGAAGACCCAAGAAACAGCACAGAAAAAATCATCTTCAAGATCACCCACCTATGCTGCTATTACAAAATTGCAAGCTACCACTACAAAAATTCTCCAAGCTTCTAACCAACCCTCCACTGCCACCATCGCACCTGATTGTGACCCAACCACCATATACTGGAACCTTCAACACATTCATTAATGAACTCCTCAAGTTAAATAACATGCCAGAGTTCAAATTCCCAGCATCTCCACCATCTTCGCTGATACTCAACAATAACCAACATCCTGTCATCGTTTCTCCACCTGCAAATCAATCTCACGACACTGCTCCACCACCATCACAACCAACACCACTTACTTCCAGTGACGTCACTCCGTCCACAACCAATGAAATGCATCTGTAAATAAATTCCCAGCTTCACCAACAAAACTTGCATCTGGTATCTCCACACGTCTCCAGAACCAACCAATCGGGGACCTCCCTGCCTACAGAAAACTCACTAGCCGCCGTCCATTCAGAGACTTCCACATCCACACTATCCACTCCTCCTAAGACTAGATCATCACCGCCTACACCAACATTTGCTTCACACTACGATTTAGTACAAGACACGCCCAGCCGCACCCTCAGATGGAAGACCATCGTTTACTATGCCCACAACAGGGACTTTACCAGCCACCTTGAGTTTGTATATACAAGAGGGGAACGTTAAGTTTACCAATAAAGGTGACCCCCACACATCTTTTTCTGAACTCATCGACATCTTAATAATATCTTTATTTACTACAAGTACATGTACATGGTATACAGGCCTAGCTGACATCAGTGACATACTACTATATAGAAAGTCCCTTGTTATGCTGAGCATTTCGGGCAGATTAGGTCAGTGTCCTAGGATGCGACTCACACCAGTCGACTAACACCCAGGTACCCATTTTACTGATGGGGAACATAGACAACCAGTGTAAAGAAACACGCCCAATGTTTCTGCCCTGGCTGGGAATCGAACCCAGGCACTCGCCGTGTGAAGCGAGAGCTTTAGCCACCAGACCACCAGGTCCCTAACAGATAGTAAAAGACTCTCGTATTAACTGCAAACGATCGCATATAAAAATGATCCCCACATCAACATATAACATCACGAATGCATCTGACGACTCCACTATCACAAATCACTAAGGCCAGACTCGACCAATCATAGTGAAGCACCTGACGCCTAGCCAGTCTTACATGATCCAGCCACCTGACAACAAGCCAGAGAGCACTGTAACCACCCTGCTCTCTCGACTCTGCCATCACCGAGCCCCGCTCACCTGACGCCCAGCCAGTCATGATCTTGTCACATATCAACGAGCCAGCGAGCACTGCAGACACCCTGCTCTTCGATTCTGCCATCATACATCGCCTCACAACGCTACGCTGCTGGGTTTAGCCCTGGCTTTTTTATCTCCGACTCAAGATCTTCCTCTCATCATCTATTCTTCGTCTGTCCACCCTTCATACTCGCCCTCTTGTGGGCTCTTACCTGAGAGTATTATCCGATCCGATCAAAATCCGCTGCTCCACACCTGAAGAAGCATCTCACCTCCTCCAGCTTGGCATCCGTGCTAGTTTATTATTCCTAACACCTCTTTATATATTCCTAACTTTACTCCCATACTTTAAGTGCCTCAAACAACAAGCTTGCTCCAGATGTTCCTCCCTAGGCCACTTCTGGACTTCCTGCACTAACCCCATCAAATGTCTACCGCCTTCAAATGCTCCAAACGAAAAGAACACACAAATTCCCTACGCTCAGAAAAAACTGCAAACTCTCCCAATCCTCTCTCTCCTAATCCCCAATCCCAATTTCCTTCCAATCCCCAAACCAAACTCTCTGCTACTAGCTTCCCACCCTTATCCACAGCCACCTCCCATCCTACTACCATACCCTCCACTCCACCCACATATGCAAACACAACAAAAGGACTGGCTGCATCTCTGTCTTCTACCATACCTGGATAAATATATGAGTGGGTGCGGGTGGGTGTGAGTTGGACCTGACTAGTTTGTGCTACTAGGTCAGATGCCGTGCTCCTTCCTTAAGTGAATGTAACCTGACCTGGATGGGTCGGGGCATTGGCTTAAGTCGGTGGGAGATTTGGACCTGCCTCGCATGGGCCAGTAGGCCTGCTGCAGTGTTCCTCCTTTCTTATGTTCTTATGTTCTTATGAAAAAATTTATGCAGTCGTACACACAGTAGTTATTATGTCCAAATTCTATGACTTAGACTTTACTAAAACTCTCAATTAACTTTTCACCGTAAACAACATAACGTCTCTTTCCTTCCCTCCAAGTTTTCCTATACATACTACCCCATCCCTCCTCCCCCATCCCTCCCATGCCTCGTACCCCATCCCTCCCATACCTCCTCCCCCATCCCTCCCATACCTCCTACCCCATCCCTCCCATACCTCCTCCCCCATCCCTCCTCCCCCATCCCTCCCATCCCTCCTCCCCCATCCCTCCTCCCCCATCCCTCCCCCCCATCCCTCCTCCCCCATCCCTCCTCCCCCATCCCTCCTCCCCCATCCCTCCCATACCTCCAACCCCATCCCTCCCATACCTCCTCCCCCATCCCTCCCCCCCCATACCTCCTCCCCATCCCTCCCATACCTCCTACCCCATCTCAGGAAATCAGATCTCCCAAATCCTTAGAATCTTACATGGCCAACCTAACTGCCCTCTCACAAAACAGACTTCCTGCACCACCAGTATTGAACCACCACTATTGAACCAACACCCCCTTCCCATCCACACACACACCTGTTAACACAGAACCTACAACATCCACTATACTCCCTATAGCATCCCCTACCCCTTCTATCCCCTCTCCTTCTACCTCCCAGGTCCCCGAAAACACCAATATAAACATGGACGCAACTCACGATACCACAGAAAAAAACAACGACTGCATCACCAGAAGCAAATGTAATAACACCAAACAACACCAAAACGCCTACCCCAAAGCAGGGCATGCAAATATAGAAAAAAAAAAAAAAAAAAACCTCAGACATCTTACTCAATAAATTAGATTCTAACACATACACTGAAACCACTACAGATGGTATAACTAGAATGGGAATCAACCTAGCAAAGCCTCTATACCCCGCCCCCACAAGTAACACTGAACATGGCTCTTAAGGCCACACTGTTTAACATACGCAGCTACAACATGAACAAACACGTCCTGGCTGAATTAATTGAGGCTGAACACCCTGATGTGCTGCTCTTAAACAGTATATGTGTGCGGGACACCCAGCGAATCAGACACTGGGGTTACACTACACATCAGTCAGGTGCTGATCCCTATAATGGTACGGCCATTATGGTGAACAGTACTATTCGACATGACTTCCTAAACGTGTCAGAAGCCAGACACAGGTATGGTAGGATTGTGGATAGTAGAGTCAGAGTGCACATGCTGTGGATTCCATCTCACATTGGTCTTCAGATGCATGATAGAACTGATAAATTGGCTAAGTTTTATGCTTTCAAAGAGGGGATAGATTACAATCTTGGTTTGTCAGTTAGCAGTTTGAGAACAATAATACGAAAAGAACTTCAACTGAATTTTATTGACTTAAGACTCAGGGAGTTTGACACCAGTCAGTCCATCTATCATCATTCTATCATGCAGGAGGAGCCACATGTCTATGGTGCATCCAACAAAATAAGCAGACTCTTGGATGTCACCACCGCCCGCCTCCGGCTGGGTTACAAGTATCTTTGGCAGGTTAAATCACCACCACCAGATGTAGACCAAACAAAATGTAAACTTTGTCAGTTGGAGTGTGATGATAGACATATTGGCCTATACACGCGTCCGTCTTGTTCCGTGTTTTTTCGTGTTTTTCGCGGTCTCCTCTACGTGCTAGAACCTAAAACTGTGCCAGTGATCTTATAAGGTACATCCCTCCAGTGCTCGCAACAAACCAGGCAGAAAACTCTTATACAGAGACAAAAACAAGGGAATTAGTGTGCCAGAACATAGTGCCATAAAGCCAGAGGGGAACTTAAGTGCCGTGTGAAATAACAAAACAGAACGTTTATTTGTCAGAGGAAGGAAAGTCTCCCTGAAAATAGGGTGAAGATAGATCTGTATAGTGAATATATCAGTGGTGCCATAGTATACAAAGTTAATAGAAGGGCAGAAGACAGGAGCTACTAGATAAGTATAGGTCAGCCATAGAAGTCGTTAGGTCTAAGGGAGGTATCCCAATCATATGTAGCATTTTGCCTAGAAAGGGAGTGGGCAATGAATGGATGTCTAGGGCAATTAGTATAAATTGCTGGCTAGACAGGTACTGCAAGGAACTTGCAATTCCATTCATTGATAACTGGGACAAATTCTATGGCAAACGTGATATGTATGCAAGGGATGGGGTTCATCTCTCTGGGGCTGGAGTGGTTGCATTAGCCAATTCGATTGAGGGGGTCATTGGAGACTTGTCTGGGACTTTAAACTGATAGATTATAGAGGTATGGGTGTTTGTGGGAAACAATCAGGCTGTGGTATTAGGCCTGGAAACAGCAGATATTACCAGGATACCCCAGGGTTATGTTTAAAAGATAAGATTCAAAATAAAGTTGTTTGTAAATGCAAAACAATTGATCAACAAACAAAGAGAGATAGTAGAGGGCAACGAGTGACTAGCTCCCTTGAGGTTTACTATACAAATAGTAGGAGTCTAAGAAATAAGATAGATGAGCTAAGATTACTTGCAAGTGCAGGTAATATAGATATTATTGCTATAACAGAGACCTGGTTCAACCTGAAAGATAGAGAAATGCCTTCCGAGTGCAACATTCAGGGTTACAAACTATTCCACACTGATAGGGTCAACAGGAAGGGTGGAGGAGTGGCGATGTATGTCAGATATAATTTAAATTGTTGTGTTAGACAAGATATAAGATTAGAAACAGCGGATACAGAATCTGTTTGCCTACAGTTTCTCGAGGGTCGTGAAAAATTAATTTTGGGTGTGATTTACAGGCCCCCCCAAGCCTGGATAGGGAGCGCAGTAAGCTGCTATGGGACGAAATTCATAAGGCGTCTAGATATGAAAATGTTGTGTTAATGGGAGATTTTAACTTTAGACACATTGATTGGAACAATGTGACAGGTAATCTTGAGTCTAGTGACTTTCTTGATACGGTTCAGGATTGTTTTTTAAAACAGTTTGTGACAGAACCAACTAGAGGTAGCAACTTGCTTGATTTAGTTCTTGCTAACAAAGAATCACTAATTAATAATCTTGAGGTTAATGAAGAGCTTGGGGAAAGCGATCACAAGTCACTTAGTTTAAATATATCATGGAATTACCCAGGTAACTGCAATTAAGTCTCAGTTCCAGACTTTCGTGTAGCCGACTTCATTGGGCTGAGAAATTACCTAGGTGGGCTAAATTGGGATGACCTGACTATGGGTCAGGTAGGTGGTTTTGGTTGCCAATATGACGTTTTTCAGAGCATAGTTCTAGTGAAATGCGGCAAATACCACCCCAGCCCCACCCTGGGGTCGACAGAGCACCAGACGATGCCATATTGTCTATTCCCTCAGGTAGAGACTTGGAGTGGATACAAAAAAAATGAGAATATAGAGATCAAATAAAAGGGAACATTACTAGAATATGGGAGAATAGACGGTAGCGGTCTATTCTCTTGGGAGTATGCTGCCACCACCTGCTCTTTTAATAGTGGGAGGGATAAAAGAAACGATAGTCATAGGAGAAGGGAGAAAACCAAGGAGTTTGGGTTAGAGCAGGAGAAAACCCAGTGAGAAATAATACAGGATAGTTAAAACAAGATAGGGGTCCTGATAAGTACTGGCTCTTAGGGTAGCATGGCCTGAAAACACGAGCAGTAGGCACCTTATCAGGGGCTTGACTCTCCACAGAAAAATGATAACATCAATAGGTTATTTAATTTAGTCTATGACACATGGACCTTATATACATGGCTCAAAGGGGGAAGTAAAACATACCCAGGTAAGAACACTTACAATTTAATAAACACATTACAGGGGTATCTTAAAGTATTAACACAAAAAAAATTCTAGCAACAGATACTTAAATCTTATTAGCAGGCCTGGCTTACTGCTGTTAAAACCACCTCCCCACAAAATTCCCAAGAGACTCCATTACTTTCCATACTGAGGTTTAAATAGTCTTGATACATTCCTGCTTTGGGATACTCCTGAGACCTTCCAAATCCCAGATTACAAGGCTGGTCTGATCATCCAGGACTATAGTGTTCAAGGTATCTAGCACTCCTCTCATCAGTATCTCTGGTGGATCTCTCCTACTTTGGAGGCATATCTTTGGGGGGTGCCTGGTTGCTAACCCCAAGCCTGCTCCTACTCTTGAGGCATCTCTTTGGGGGGTGCCTGGTTGCTGCTAAACTTGTTAGCAGCAGTATAATCAATATGAGAAGTTGAAAAGGGCTTCTTAAGCTGACAAAGGTGTGAGAGTGGATAGAGGAACTCTCCCGCGTGTTCCCTCCCTTGTTTTGAATAGAACTCCCTCTCAGGTACACAAACTCTTTACAAATTTCTACACAAGAAGGTCAACTTGCCTCTATAAACCTTATTTCTACTCACAATAATTATTACAATGAATACTAATACTAGAAAAACAATCAGACACAAAGAAAATTAATGTTATACACTATATTACAGATTAACAAAAATTCTAGAGAAAACATATTGGAACATACAATAACAGAGCAACAGAATGCGAAGATAATCACAGTTCAAATACATTTCTTGAGTTAATTAACAGCATTTATTTCTTTCCCCTGAGTTACAGAACTATGCACATGGTAAATAGATAAGGATATAGACAAGAAATATAAGTGAGGACAGTCATGAAATTTTCACAACTAATATTTATCACACCTTACATAAATAATGCTTGAGGGGCTGATTTGCTTCATTACACACCTCCCAATTCGGGTAAATAAATCTTCGTTGTGAAAATCACAATAAGTACTGGAAAAACGAAAAGAAAACAATAAAATATAAATACTCGGGAACCGCTTTTTTTTCAATATAATACAGTATAATAATACCCTGCTTCTCTTTCTGGCGTATTCTGAAACGTCGCAAACATTTCGGCTGATATACGAACTACAGCTGACAGACAGTTATTTTTAACAACCCCACTCCAGTAACGTCTATCATGGGAAAGTGTTCCTTCCACAACTCCTCCTTTTGCCCTATAGAGAACTCAAGCAACAAAGTACTGAGGTGGAGGCCTTCAGGTAGCAGAGAAACAACTCACCCTGATTTCTCGACAGAGGCACTTAAGCAGGAAATAACACTCCTCCGAGGAGGCGTCGATACACAACTGACATCCCTTTGACAACCAACACCAACATTTAGCATGAGAGGGCAGTGCACATATCCCTGTATTGCAGTATACGAGTCACTTAACACTAACAATTAAATCTACATACAGTCCAAAATTCATCATCAGTCCTACATAAAAACCAAAAAAAAATGAGGAGGAACAGCCTGAACTATACAGCTCAACACCTAGACATCTACTAGGGAACTAAACTGTCCTGCTCATAACCCTAAAAATAACACATCATAACATACAAAGAGCACAGAGAGAAAACACAGTATAAGGACTACACACAAAATAGCTCAAAGCAGCAGTAGAGAAAAGCGTAACAGCCTGAACTATACAGTCCAACACCTAGGCTATACTAGGGAATACAACTGTCATTACCACTTCTCCCATTCCACATAACAGAAAAATAGACGTAGAAAACAGCATAAGATAAAACTACCCACTACGTACATAGGCTGTTTCAGGTTCAGAAAAAAAATTACATTAATAGTGTCTCAATCTTACTGTTGCTTATTTTGGTTAATAGTATTTCTAAATACTTTTTCTTGTTCCAACCTTCCCCAAACTTCAAGCCAAATTCAACAGTCAAAATATCTGCAATGGAATTCTCCGAATTTTGGTTACTAATGTCAGGTTCACTGGAATTAACCATTTTCACACTCTTCCGAGACTTATCAATATTACATCTATTTTCAACACCTTCATAGTTACTTTCTGAAAAGCCATACTTTAAATTTGTCCAATCATTTATCTTATATTTATTCTTCACTCGATCCATGCAAGTTCTTATGGTTTTCAAGTAACCGTCACTCATCTTACATTTACACACAATTTTCATGAGGCAAAGAATAAACAAAAATAGACATCCTTTCATTAAAACCTCTAGTGATACCTGGGGGTCACTTTCTCTTTGAAATACATCTTCAAACTTTAAATCCTTTTTCCTATCCCCTTGAAACATGTATACGTCCATTATCATTTCATCATTTTGATACCAAACAGTTCTAGAAGAGCCAAGCAACAAAAATAATCCCACCGCTGCCACCAGTGAAATGCGGCAAATACCACCCCAGCCCCACCCTGGGGTCGACAGAGCACCAGACGATGCCATATTGTCTATTCCCTCAGGTAGAGACTTGGAGTGGATACAAAAAAAATGAGAATATAGAGATCAAATAAAAGGGAACATTACTAGAATATGGGAGAATAGACGGTAGCGGTCTATTCTCTTGGGAGTATGCTGCCACCACCTGCTCTTTTAATAGTGGGAGGGATAAAAGAAACGATAGTCATAGGAGAAGGGAGAAAACCAAGGAGTTTGGGTTAGAGCAGGAGAAAACCCAGTGAGAAATAATACAGGATAGTTAAAACAAGATAGGGGTCCTGATAAGTACTGGCTCTTAGGGTAGCATGGCCTGAAAACACGAGCAGTAGGCACCTTATCAGGGGCTTGACTCTCCACAGAAAAATGATAACATCAATAGGTTATTTAATTTAGTCTATGACACATGGACCTTATATACATGGCTCAAAGGGGGAAGTAAAACATACCCAGGTAAGAACACTTACAATTTAATAAACACATTACAGGGGTATCTTAAAGTATTAACACAAAAAAAATTCTAGCAACAGATACTTAAATCTTATTAGCAGGCCTGGCTTACTGCTGTCAAAACCACCTCCACACACAATTCCCAAGAGACTCCATTACTTTCCATACTGAGGTTTAAATAGTCTTGATACATTCCTGCTTTGGGATACTCCTGAGACCTTCCAAATCCCAGATTACAAGGCTGGTCTGATCCTCCAGGACTATAGTGTTCAAGGTATCTAGCACTCCTCTCATCAGTATCTCTGGTGGATCTCTCCTACTTTGGAGGCATATCTTTGGGGGGTGCCTGGTTGCTAACCCCAAGCCTGCTCCTACTCTTGAGGCATCTCTTTGGGGTGCCTGGTTGCTGCTAAACTTGTTAGCAGCAGTATAATCAATATGAGAAGTTGAAAAGGGCTTCTTAAGCTGACAAAGGTGTGAGAGTGGATAGAGGAACTCTCCCGCGTGTTCCCTCCCTTGTTTTGAATAGAACTCCCTCTCAGGTACACAAACTCTTTACAAATTTCTACACAAGAAGGTCAACTTGCCTCTATAAACCTTATTTCTACTCACAATAATTATTACAATGAATACTAATACTAGAAAAACAATCAGACACAAAGAAAATTAATGTTATACACTATATTACAGATTAACAAAAATTCTAGAGAAAACATATTGGAACATACAATAACAGAGCAACAGAATGCGAAGATAATCACAGTTCAAATACATTTCTTGAGTTAATTAACAGCATTTATTTCTTTCCCTGAGTTACAGAACTATGCACATGGTAAATAGATAAGGATATAGACAAGAAATATAAGTGAGGACAGTCATGAAATTTTCACAACTAATATTTATCACACCTTACATAAATAATGCTTGAGGGGCTGATTTGCTTCATTACACACCTCCCCAATTCGGGTAAATAAATCTTCGTTGTGAAAATCACAATAAGTACTGGAAAAACGAAAAGAAAACAATAAAATATAAATACTCGGGAACCGCTTTTTTTTCAATATAATACAGTATAATAATACCCTGCTTCTCTTTCTGGCGTATTCTGAAACGTCGCAAACATTTCGGCTGATATACGAACTACAGCTGACAGACAGTTATTTTTAACAACCCCACTCCAGTAACGTCTATCATGGGAAAGTGTTCCTTCCACAACTCCTCCTTTTGCCCTATAGAGAACTCAAGCAACAAAGTACTGAGGTGGAGGCCTTCAGGTAGCAGAGAAACAACTCACCCTGATTTCTCGACAGAGGCACTTAAGCAGGAAATAACACTCCTCCGAGGAGGCGTCGATACACAACTGACATCCCTTTGACAACCAACACCAACATTTAGCATGAGAGGGCAGTGCACATATCCCTGTATTGCAGTATACGAGTCACTTAACACTAACAATTAAATCTACATACAGTCCAAAATTCATCATCAGTCCTACATAAAAACCAAAAAAAAAGAGGAGGAACAGCCTGAACTATACAGCTCAACACCTAGACATCTACTAGGGAACTAAACTGTCCTGCTCATAACCCTAAAAATAACACATCATAACATACAAAGAGCACAGAGAGAGAAAACACAGTATAAGGACTACACACAAAATAGCTCAAAGCAGCAGTAGAGAAAAGCGTAACAGCCTGAACTATACAGTCCAACACCTAGGCTATACTAGGGAATACAACTGTCATTACCACTTCTCCCATTCCACATAACAGAAAAATAGACGTAGAAAACAGCATAAGATAAAACTACCCACTACGTACATAGGCTGTTTCAGGTTCAGAAAAAAAATTACATTAATAGTGTCTCAATCTTACTGTTGCTTATTTTGGTTAATAGTATTTCTAAATACTTTTTCTTGTTCCAACCTTCCCAAACTTCAAGCCAAATTCAACAGTCAAAATATCTGCAATGGAATTCTCGAATTTTGGTTACTAATGTCAGGTTCACTGGAATTAACCATTTTCACACTCTTCCGAGACTTATCAATATTACATCTATTTTCAACACCTTCATAGTTACTTTCTGAAAAGCCATACTTTAAATTTGTCCAATCATTTATCTTATATTTATTCTTCACTCGATCCATGCAAGTTCTTATGGTTTTCAAGTAACCGTCACTCATCTTACATTTACACACAATTTTCATGAGGCAAAGAATAAACAAAAATAGACATCCTTTCATTAAAACCTCTAGTGATACCTGGGGTCACTTTCTCTTGAAATACATCTTCAAACTTTAAATCCTTTTTCCTATCCCCTTGAAACATGTATACGTCCATTATCATTTCATCATTTTGATACCAAACAGTTCTAGAAGAGCCAAGCAACAAAATAATCCCACCGCTGCCACCAGTGAAATGCGGCAAATACCACCCCAGCCCCACCCTGGGGTCGACAGAGCACCAGACGATGCCATATTGTCTATTCCCTCAGGTAGAGACTTGGAGTGGATACAAAAAATGAGAATATAGAGATCAAATAAAAGGGAACATTACTAGAATATGGAGAATAGACGGTAGCGGTCTATTCTCTTGGGAGTATGCTGCCACCACCTGCTCTTTTAATAGTGGGAGGGATAAAAGAAACGATAGTCATAGGAGAAGGGAGAAAACCAAGGAGTTTGGGTTAGAGCAGGAGAAAACCCAGTGAGAAATAATACAGGATAGTTAAAACAAGATAGGGGTCCTGATAAGTACTGGCTCTTAGGGTAGCATGGCCTGAAAACACGAGCAGTAGGCACCTTATCAGGGCTTGACTCCCCACAGAAAAATGATAACATCAATAGGTTATTTAATTTAGTCTATGACACATGGACCTTATATACATGGCTCAAAGGGGGAAGTAAAACATACCCAGGTAAGAACACTTACAATTTAATAAACACATTACAGGGGTATCTTAAAGTATTAACACAAAAAAAATTCTAGCAACAGATACTTAAATCTTATTAGCAGGCCTGGCTTACTGCTGTTAAAACCACCTCCCCACAAAATTCCCAAGAGACTCCATTACTTTCCATACTGAGGTTTAAATAGTCTTGATACATTCCTGCTTTGGGATACTCCTGAGACCTTCCAAATCCCAGATTACAAGGCTGGTCTGATCCTCCAGGACTATAGTGTTCAAGGTATCTAGCACTCCTCTCATCAGTATCTCTGGTGGATCTCTCCTACTTTGGAGGCATATCTTTGGGGGGTGCCTGGTTGCTAACCCCAAGCCTGCTCCTACTCTTGAGGCATCTCTTTGGGGGGTGCCTGGTTGCTGCTAAACTTGTTAGCAGCAGTATAATCAATATGAGAAGTTGAAAAGGGCTTCTTAAGCTGACAAAGGTGTGAGAGTGGATAGAGGAACTCTCCCGCGTGTTCCCTCCCTTGTTTTGAATAGAACTCCCTCTCAGGTACACAAACTCTTTACAAATTTCTACACAAGAAGGTCAACTTGCCTCTATAAACCTTATTTCTACTCACAATAATTATTACAATGAATACTAATACTAGAAAAACAATCAGACACAAAGAAAATTAATGTTATACACTATATTACAGATTAACAAAAATTCTAGAGAAAACATATTGGAACATACAATAACAGAGCAACAGAATGCGAAGATAATCACAGTTCAAATACATTTCTTGAGTTAATTAACAGCATTTATTTCTTTCCCCTGAGTTACAGAACTATGCACATGGTAAATAGATAAGGATATAGACAAGAAATATAAGTGAGGACAGTCATGAAATTTTCACAACTAATATTTATCACACCTTACATAAATAATGCTTGAGGGGCTGATTTGCTTCATTACACTAGCTGCCCAGACAACTTTTGTTCCAAGTAGGGAAATTAGATCTAACAAAAATGATCCTAAATGGATGAACAATAGATTAAAACATCTCATTGGTCAAAAGAGAGGCATATATAGGCGTATCAAAAGAGGGGATGGACAGATAAGAAATCAATATTATCAAAGAGAGAAATAAAAAAAGGAATAAGAAAAGCAAAAAGGGATTATGAGACTAAGGTCGCAAGGGATTCGAAGACTAACCCAAAAGGGTTCTTTCAGGTATACAGAAGTAAGATTAGGGACAAGATAGGCCCACTTAAGAGTAACTCAGGACAGATCACGGACAGTGATAAGGATATGTGTGAAATTTTCAATACTTACTTCCTCTCAGTTTTTACTCAGGAAGATACTAGCAGAATACCAGAAATAATAAATTATGTAGAACTGGAAGATAACAGACTATGCTCGATTGGGGTAACTAGTGACATGGTCCTCAGATAAATAGAGAAATTAAAACCTAACAAATCCCCAGGCCCTGATGAACTGTTTGCAAGAGTTTTAAAGGAATGTAAAGAGGAACTCAGCAAACCTTTGGCAAATCTTCCTCTTTAAGGGGGGCTCCTTGACGAGGTAAAGAGGCTATCGGTCTGAGGAATTGGACCTTTTGGTCTTCTTCCTCAGACCGAACCTAATTACCCCCCAATCCCCCCTCCCTTTTCCCATCTTCCCCATCCTCCCTTTTCCCTTTCCTCCTTCCCCTCCTCATCCCTCCCTTATTTCCTTCCCAGTTTTACCCTGGGAGCTTCTCTCCTCAGACACTCTAGTTCCTAGGTAGGGTGAAGGGTATCGTAGTCCATCCCATTCCGTTGAGGTCCTTGGCGGTGGTGTAGTTTGCCGTGGAATCTGGATCGCCTGGGGATGTCTCGATCCCTCTCCGGTCACCCGGGGTGGCTTTGGGTATCTTTCGGGCGACGGGTGTATCTCTGGAGGCCACCTGGATTCCGGGTGGTGGCCGAAGGTGGTATGCTTTGTGGCGGATATCCGGCCGCCTCTCTTTGTCCGCCGAGATGGCTCGGTGGATGTGAGGTTGCTATCCCGGATTGCTGGTTTACTGGCTGAAGGGTAGGGTATGGCACGGGTTCCATGCTGCATCTGCACCACTTGCGGTGTTGAGGTCCTCTTGGGCACGGAGGATTTACGCTCCCTTTCATTCCTCCTAGAGCTATTCCTCCACGTTCCCCCTTTTTTATTCTTTTTTTATTTTTATTTTCTTTTCTTCTTTCTTTTTTTTCTTAAAAAAAAAAGAAAGAAGTAACCTAACCATGGCTGACCCAATCCATGAACCCACTACCCCGGGCTCCTTCCTGATACCG
>WNWK01028013.1:0-25764 GCA_009830355.1 Cherax destructor | reverse complement strand
GGAGTGTAGCATTCATGCAGGGAGTGTAGCATTCATGCAGGGAGTGTAGCATTCATGCAGGGAGTGTAGCATTCATGCAGGGAGTGTAGCATTCATGCAGGGAGTGTAGCATTCATGCAGGGAATGTAGCATTCATGCAGGGAGTGTAGCAGGCATGCAGGGAATGTAGCATTCATGCATTAAAAGAAAAGAAGGAAGTAACCCCAGAGAGGTACTTGTTACCTGAAGTCCTTTTGGAGGGGATTCCCTTCCAACCACTAACACCCTCCCCTGTCATCCTCCCTATCTTCCAGATGCCTGCAACTCTCTTCAATAAAGGTAAGTAAATGTTATATATTAATCTGTTTTTTATTATTTAGTATGTGAATATTTTTGGGTGGAACGGATTATTTGTATCTACATTATTTCTTATGGGAAAAAGGTTTTGAATTACAAAGTTTCGTGTTGAGAAATAGCTCCTGGAACGGATTAATTTCGTTAGTAAAGGGACCACTGTACCTTGTTCACTGAGTTTAATCATTTCTTAATTAAGCTGCTACGAGAGACACAGAATATAAACACACAGACGAACACACCAGCTGATCCCTTTACTGTGAACTTCTTTTGTACTTCTTCCATTTTCCTCTTGTTGTTTTTCCTCTTCCAAGTGCTGCTGCACTTATAACTATCTTGTACTATGGGGTGCACAATAGACATGCAGCAACACTTGGAAGAGGAAAAACAAGAGAAAAATGGATCAGAACAAACCAGCTGATGAGGGATCAGTTAATGTGTTCGTCTGTGTGTTTACATTCTGTCTTTCTCGTGGCAGCTTAAGAAATTATTATACTCAGTGAACAAGGTATATCGATGGTGATAATAATAATATTAATAAAATACATATAATTATTAATCACTCTGGGGCACTGTAAATGTAATATGTATTTCGTATAACAAGCCTGTACAAAATACGTATGACACAGGCAGTGCGGCATCTCGGCGTCAAGTATCTCAGTCGCCTTCTTACAGCCACTCAGTACACTAGCTTTTAAAGTCTCCAAGACTACATATTTGTACAAATTTTAACTTGATTGTGTACCTCATAGTACAAGATAGAAGTGCAGCAGCACTTGTATAAGTTTCGTAGCTGACATTTAAAGCACTCCAGAGCGATTGTTATTATTACAATAAATAAATAACAAACAAACAAACAAACAAACAAACAAATTTTATTTCATTGCAGATTACATAGGTATCGGTAGTTACAATGTAAATTGAGTGCAAGGAGAGCCACTGACATGCCATGGCATTAGGGGCAGCTTATTCTAGTCCTTAAAAACTATGCACTTAATATTAGATAAATTTATTGAGTTTATTCTAGTTAAAAATTATTTTCAAAATTACAATATGATGAAATTTTACTGTTTAAATTATTATATAATGATATTAGATTTTAGATTGTTACAGGTGTTAAGATTCTTGAATGATAATATGGAATTGAGATTATCTTAAGGAAAATAACATTGAGCATTTTTGACATTAACTTATAATATGAGTAGGGGGTAACATAATAGTAACATATTATTAAAAATTGAGATTATCATATAGGAAAGTAACAATGAGCATTTTTCAAAGTAGTTTATAGTATGATCATTTAGTTTTGGGTGAGTAGGTGGTTTTTGAGTTGAGTCTTAAATTGATTTTCAGACAAGATTATCTTAATATTTACTGGTAATGAATTCCAGATTCCAGATTCTTTATTAATTATTATTATCATCATCATCAACATACCTTGTTTACTGAGTTTAATCATTTCTTAACCCTTTCAGGGACCAAGGGGGGTCTCCGAAACTCGTTCTCAGGGTCCATGAATTTAAAAAAAAAAAAAAATTATTTTTTCTTATGAAATGATAGTTTTTTTTTTCTAAATCTAATAGGCTAAAAATACATTTTTGCAATCAATACTTACCGAGATATAAATGATTGAAGTTGACCAAAATGAAACCGCTTACGGCAACATCGCCGACTGCGTCACCCAGTAATAGTTTATTTATTTTTTTTATACTTTTTTTTTCTGATCCACAAAGGAGGTGACCAAACTGACTTGAATAATTATAGACCAATCTCAAATTTACCACTGCTTTCTAAAATCTTCGAAAAATTAATTCATAGACAGATCTATTCCTACCTCGTCTCACACAATGTACTCAACCCCTGTCAATTTGGATTCAGGACTAACAAGAGCACAAACGATGCCATAACACACATGTTAGAGTTAATATACACCGCACTTGAGAAGAAAGAAGTCCCGCTGGGAATCTTCCTAGACCTACGCAAAGCTTTTGATACAGTCGACCATGATTTATTGCTCACAAAATTAGCGCACTATGGTATTAGGGGGCACCCACTCAACTACCTAAAGTCGTACCTTAGCAACAGAAGCCAGTACGTGTACACAAATGGAGAGAACTCTTCCACACAACAAATTACAGTCAGAGTCCCTCAAGGAAGTGTCCTGGGGCCACTCCTATTCCTCATTTACATAAACGACCTACCGAATGCATCACAACTACTCAAACCCATATTATTTGCAGATGACACAACATATGTCTTCTCTCACCCAAATCCAGTCATACTAGCCAACACTGTTAATGCCGAATTACAGAAAATATCAACATGGATGAAGACAAATAAGCTTACTCTCAATACTGACAAGACCTACTTCATTCAGTTTGGAAACAAAGCCACAAATGTTCCACTTAACATAACGCTCAATGGTACACCCATCACAAGACTCACAGAGAGAAAATTCCTAGGAATCCACCTTGACAGTAGTCTTAAATTCCAAACACACATACAACAAATTTCCAAGAAAATCTCAAAGACAGTAGGTATATTATCTAAGATACGCTATTATGTGCCACAACTAGCTCTCATTGCAGTATATCATTATCTTATCTACCCTTATCTCACCTATGGAATCTGTGCATGGGGCTCAACAACATTAAATCACCTTAGACCACTCATAACCCAGCAAAAGGCTGCAGTCAGGATGATAACAAATTCCCACTCTAGACAGCATACTCCACCTATATTCAAAACTTTAAAACTACTCACCGTAAAAAATATTCATACCTATTCATGCGCCTTCTACATACATAAAACTCTACATGCTAATATCAACCCTCCGCTCAAAATTCTCCTCAACAACTTTAATAGGTCCCACGACCGCAACACAATACAGAGATCACTTTTTGACATACCCCGAGTCCATACCAACCAATGTAAAAATTCTATGCACATAAAGGGCCCCAGAATCTGGAATTCATTACCAGTAAATATTAAGTTAACCTTGTCGGAAAATCAATTCAAGACTCTTCTCAAAAATCACCTACTCACCCTATACTAAATACTCATATTGTAACAAACTTTCTAACCCAATGCTATTTTACTTAAGATAATCTCAGTTTTATATTGTCATCCTCCATAACATGTGTTGCAATTTCATATCATCATATTGTCATCTAAAATAGTATAGTATCATCATTTTGTTAATTTGAAATAAAATATATAACTAGAAGAAACTCAATAAATTTCTCTAGTATTGTTATTTTACTAGTATAGCATCAACATAATGTAACTTGAAATAAAATATAAAACTAGAATAAACTCAACCAATTTCTCTAGTATTGTCTTTTAATAGTATGTATAATCATATTGCAATTTGAAATAATATATAACTAGAATAAACTCAATCAATTTCTCTAGTATTAAGTACAGTGGTACCTCGAGTTACGATGGTCCCCAAAATCGCCCTTTTATGTAAGTTTATTTTTTTAAACGCTTTTGTAAGTATATTTTTGGGGGTGTAAAAGGACTAGTCTATTTTACATTATTCCTTATGGGGATAAATTCGTTTGGTAATGGCACTTTAACAGCATTCTCGAACGAAAAAATATCGTAACTCGAGGTACCACTGTACTTAGTGAATAAGTCTTTAGAATAAGCTGCCCCTAACGCCATGGCATGCCAGTGGCTCTCCTTGCATTACAGTTTTATAATTGTAACTACCAATAACTATGTATACTTGTAACTTGAATCGAAATAAAAATATTATTATATTATTATTATTATATTAATATTATTATATTATTATTATTATTATTATTATTATTATTATTATTATTATTATTATTATTATTATTATTTTTATTTTTTAACATTTTATTTTGTCAAGTAACTTTTATGTCCTGTGAGACCAATATAAACCATATTTTGTATATATACACTCCTTGTATACTACACAATAACTGCTGGCTGACTGGCTGACCAGCTGGCTGGATGGATGGCCAGCCAACTGGCTGGCTTGCTGGCTGACCAGCTAGCAGGCTGGCTGACCAGTTAGCAGGCTAGCTGGCTGGCTTGCTGACCAGTTGGCTGGCTGGCTGGCTAGCAGACCAGCTGGCTGGCTAACTGGCCAACTGGCTGGCTGGCTGAACAGCTGGCTGGATTGCTGGCCAGCCGACTGGCTGGCTGACCAGCTAGCAGGCTGGCTTGCTGACAAGTTGGCTGGCTGCCTGGCTAACTAGCTGACCAGCTGGCTGGCTAGCTGACCAGCTGGCTGGCTAGCTGACCAACTGGCTGGCTAGCTGACCAGTTGGCTGGCTGGCTGGCTAGCTGACCAGCTGGCTGGATTGCTGGCCAGCCGACTGGCTGGCTGACCAGCTAGCAGGCTGGCTTGCTGACAAGTTGGCTGGCTGCCTGGCTAACTAGCTGACCAGCTGGCTGGCTAGCTGACCAGCTGGCTGGCTAGCTGACCAACTGGCTGGCTAGCTGACCAGTTGGCTGGCTAGCTAGCTGACCAGTTGGCTGGCTGGCTGGCTAGCTGACTGGATGGATGGCCAGTTGGCTTGCTGGCTGACCAGCTGGCTGGCTGGCTAGCTGACCAGCTGGCTGACTGAACAGCTGGCTGGCTGAACAGCTGGTTGCATGGATGGCCAGCCAGCTGGCTTGCTGGCTGACCAGCTAGCCGGCTGGCTGACTGACTGACTGACTGGCATGGAAAATACAATAATAATAATAATAATAATAATAATAATAATAATAATAAAATAATAATTATTATTATTGTTGAAGCATGGTGTAAATGTGTCAGTCTTATCAGTAATCTAATTACAGCAGTGACATTGATGAGGGGTGAGGGTCCTCTTATCTTATTATTATCAGCTAAACTAATTAGTTTTGACATTTGATGTGGGTACCCTGCCTTGCCTGCCTGCGTCCCTGCCTACCTCCCTGTCTCCCTGCCTCCCTGTCTCCCTGCCAGCCTGCCAGCCAGCCAGCCAGCCAAGGGTGATGGGTTAGCCTCCTCTTATCAGAGTGATGACATTTGACAAATGAGTGTACACTGCCTTCCCTTTATTTGTTTTCACTGTTTTATCTGCCTGTCTGTTTGTCTCTCTTTCTGTCTCTCTCTGTCTCAGAGACAGTCACTATTGAACCAACACTGCCACATCTGAGTCCTGATATATTATTTGTCAGTCTGGATTTTTTGGATTATCCTAGGGTATTTACACTTTGTATTTATGTGTACATGTGCTTTTTTAACCCATGGTGACTTATATTTCACAGTGACAAGCACTAAAAACAATAAAATTGTTGTGAAATGCTTGAATGAGCGCTCTGGGTAATGTTCACTCAAGGATAAACAAAGCGAGACTGGCTCACGCCACCTGCGTGGGGAGGCAGACAGGTCTGGAACGTGGGCTGATAGTCGGGTAATAACTGGGCCGAAAAAAGAGATCGAAGTCAAACTGGCCAATACTCAGACCGGCCGAAAGTCAGGGATCCACTGTATATACAGTAGGGCCCCACTTATATGGCAGGTTAGGTTCCAGGCTACTGCCGCAAAGCAGACTTCGCCAAAAAGCAAAACTCCATTTTTTTCCATTTATAAATGCATATAAATGACAGATAACAAATTTACACTAACATATACAGTGGACCCCCGGTTTTCGTATTCATAGAAGTTCGTAAAATTCGGAATTAGTAGCATTTTTTCGTAAAAATATTAGTTTGGTAATCGTAGATCTGCTTGGAATTAGTAATTCGTCCTGGACGCGTACGCGTGACCCGCACGGCCCAACACTCCATCCAGAGTCAGTGTACCATTGTTTACCAGCGAGTAACGGTCACCCATGCATTCATACCACACATTTTGTCATTATTCCATTATTTTTAGTGCTTGCAACTGCTAAATAAGCCACCAAGGGCCCAAAGAAAGCTCCTAGTGCCAAGGTCAGAAACACGGTAGAAATGAAAAAAGAGATAATAGCAAAATATGAAAGTGGAGTACGTGTCGCTGAGCTGTTTTAGTGTTAGTTTGATATCTTTATTATGCACCCCATACCCATCCTGTGGGCGGTAGTCAAAAGATTACAGAGGTACATAATGGGTCCAGGGACTGGACCTCAAAGTTTGATAGCTGAGCAAGTTACAAAGGTAATGAACTCAGATGGTCACAATCATGACAAGTTACAAAGGTATTTGCAGATTACAGAGGTATATATAGGGTCCAGAGACTGGGCCCCAAAGTTTTGATAGCTGAACAAGGTACAATGGTAATTAATTCACTAGTTACAAGGTAATGAATCATGTAAGTAAATTTACTTACGTCTGTACATGGTTGCACTCATGAACAAATTATAAAGCAATGAGCAATCTATTAGTCTACACCCAGCCACAACTGTAATGAGTTATTGGTGCAAATTTTAATTGTTGGGTCACACACACACACATATACATATACACATACACACGCATACATGTATATACATACACACATACACATACACACATGTACATACACACACACACACACACACACGTGTCAATGCTTTATTTACAGGGAGCAAAGTCAGGGTATTTTTCCAGAATGGTCTGTAATATACCACTGTGGATAAAATACTTTGACATATCTTGAACATTTCTGAATGAGTAGTCTCTGAGCTGGCCAGGCTGTATGGCAAAGCCTATACACAACCATCACTTCCATTGTGGCCAAGGAAAATGAAATCAAGGAAGCTGTTGTTGGGAAAGGTGCAAGTATGATCACAAAACAGAGATCGCAAATACTGGAAGATGTGGAAACTTTGTTGTTGGTGTGGATGAACGAGAAAGAATTAGCAGGAGATAGTGTTACGCAGGCGATAATATCTGAAAAAGCAAGGCAGTTGCATGATGATCTCGTAAAGAAAATGCTTGCAACGAGTGCTGAAGTGAGCAAATTTAAAGCCAGCAAAGGCTGGTTTGACAGATTCGAGAAGTGTAGTGCATACACAGTGTGATAAGGCATGGTGAGGCATCCAGTTCTGACAAATATGCAGCTGAAAAATATGTGCATGAATTCAAAAGGTATGTAGAGGCTGAAGAATTCAAAACCCAACAAGTGTTTAATTGTGATGAAACAGGCCTGTTTTGGAAGAAAATGCCAAACAGGACCTAAATTACACAGGTGGAAAGGGCACTGCCAGGACACAAGCCTATGAAAGACAGGCTAACTCTTATGTTGTGTAGTAATGCTAGTGGGGATTTCAAAGTGAAGCCTTTACAAGTGTATCACTGAAAATCCCAGAGTGTTCAAGAAATACAGTGTTGCCAGGGCTAATTTGTGTGTGATGTGGAAGGCTAACAGTAAGGCATGGGTCACAAGGGAAATTTTCTTTGATTGGTTCAGTGAAGTGTTTGGCTCCAGTGTTAAGAAATACAGTGGACCCCTGGTTTTCGTAATTAATTTGTTCCAGAATGCTGTTCAAGTGCCGCTACCAAACGAATTTGTTCCCATAAGGAATAATGTAAATAAGATTAGTCCTTTTAGACCCCCAAAAATACACTTACAAAAGCACTTACAAAAATACACTTACATAATTGTTCGAGTTTGGAGCATTACAAACACCGGGGGTCCACTGTACCTCCTGGAAAATAATTTGCCACTTAAGTGCCTCCTGATAATGGACAATGCTCCTTGTCATCCTCAAGACTTGGCAGAGAAAATTGTGCAGGACTTTAAGTTCATCAAAGTGAAGTTCTTGCCCCCTGATACCACTCCTCTCCTCCAGCCCATGGACCAGCAGGTCATTTGCAACTTTAAAAAACTCTACACCAAAGAAATGTTTCAAAAGTGCTTTGATGTGAACGTAGACATGAATATGACCCTAAAAGAGTTTTGGAAAGATCACTTCACTATACTCCATTGCATAAACCATATAGGGAAGGCTTGGGAGGCAGTGAGCTCCAGGACTTTGAACTCTGCTTGGAGAAAATTATGGCCAGACTGTGTCCCAGAGAGGGATTTTGAAGGTTTTGGGGCTGAGCCTCTGGACCCTGAGCCTGTGGAAAAAATTGTGGCACTGGGAAAGTCCATGGGGTTGGAGGTTACTAGCGAGGATGTGGAAGAGTTGGTGCAGGACCACAATGAAGAGCTAACCACTGCAGATCTGCAAGAGCTTCATCTGCAACGGCAACAGACCACAGTTCAGGAAATTGCTGCAGAGGAGGAGGAAGAGAGATGGAAGACATTGCATTCTTCAATGATTAAGGAGATTTGTGCCAAATGAACTGATGTACAAAGATTTATGGATCATTTTCACCCTAACAAAGCTGTTGCAGGCCATGCTAGCAACATGTACAATGACAATGTGGTGTCCCATTTCAGGGAAGTTTTAAAGAAATGCCAGACACAGAGCTCCCTGGACAGATTTTTTGTGAGAGGGGGGTCCAGTGACTCTCAAGCTGGTCCTGGTGGCATTAAAAAACAAAGAACGGAAGTAACCCCGGAAAAGGACTTGGTACCTGAAGTCTTAACCCTTTCAGGGTCAACAGGCCCTCTCCGAATCTCGTTCTCAGGGTCGCAGAATTTAAAAAAAAAATCTTTTTTCTTATGAAATGAATTTTTTTTTTCTAAATCTAATAGGCTAAAAAAATAAATTTTGCAATCAATACTTACCGAGATATAGTGGTTTGAAGTTGACAGAAAGTAAACCTCTTACACATCGCTGACTGCCGATAATAGTTTTTTTTTTTTTTTTTTTAACATTTTATTTTTTCAAGTAACTTTTATGTCCTGTGAGACCAATATAAACCATATTTTGTATATACAGTGGACTCCCGAGTTATGAGCATAATTCATTCCAGAAGGCTGCTCAAGCGCCATTACGGAACAAATTTTCTCCCTTAAGAAATAATGTCAAGTAGGTTAGTTCATTTCAGACCCCCAAAAATACACTTACTAAAGCACTTAGTAACTTGGGGGTCCACTGTATACACTCCTTGTAAACTACACAATAATTGCTGGCTGGCTTGCTGACCAGCTGGCTGGCTGACTAGCTGGCTGGCTGACTAGCTGGCTAGCTGACCAGCTGGCTGGCTGGCTGGCTGGCTGGCTGTGTCTCTATCTCACAGGAGCACATAAATACAATTATACATAGTGTAAATTACCTAGAATACAAGGGAGAATATAATAATAATAATAATAATAATAATAATAATAATAATAATTATTGAAGCATGGTGTAAGACATGTGTGTCAGTCTTATCACTAATCTAATTACAGCAGTGACATTTCATGAGGGGTGAGTGTCCTCTTATCTTATATTATCACTAAACTAATTAGTGGTGACATTTGATGAGGGTACACTGCCTTCGCGTTATTTGTTTTTACTGTTTTATCTGTCTCTCTGTATCTGTTTGGCCAGCCAGCCAGCTTGTTTACACAAACCTCACTGCCTTCCCCACCACTCACACTGCCGAAGTGAGGTATTCCTTACCGCATGGCTTGGTGACAAAGGCGCACTGAATTACCACTCCCACAATGCCATGCGGGTGCATAGATTTTTTTTTTCCTACTGCGCACACTTACCACATAGACCCATTCTATCACATGCAGGCCTACCAGTTCTCTTCCCCTCGATTTGAAGGCGCTAGAATTTAAGCGTACTAGTACGTCAAAGTAGAAGTGATGCAAGGAGGGAAGAGTATATGGAGAGAAAAAGAGAGGTTAAGAGAGTGGTGAAGCAATGTAAAAAGAGAGCAAATGAGAGAGTGGGTGAGATGCTATCAACAAATTTTGTTGAAAATAAGAAAAAGTTTTTGAGTGAGATTAATAAGTTGAGGAAGCCTAGGGAACAAATGGATTTGACAGTTAAAAATAGGAGAAGAGAGTTATTAAATGGAGAGTTAGAGGTATCGGGAAGATGGAGGGAATATTTTGAGGAGTTGTTAAATGTTGATGAAGACAGGGAAGCTGTGATTTCGTGTATAGGGCAAGGAGGAATAACATCATGTAGGAGTGTGGAAGAGCCAGTTGTGAGTGTGCGGGAAGTTCATGAGGCAGTGGGTAGAATGAAAGGGGGTAAGGATGCTGGGATTGATGGGATAAAGATAGAAATGTTAAAAGCAGGTGGGGATATAGTTTTGGAGTGGTTGGTGCTATTATTTAACAAATGTATGGAAGAGGGTAAGGTACCTAGGGATTGGCAGAGAGCATGTATTGTTCCTTTGTATAAAGGCAAAGGGGACAAAAGAGAGTGCAAAAATTTTAGGGGAATAAGTCTGTTGAGTGTACCTGGTAAAGTGTATGGTAGAGTTATTATTGAAAGAATTAAGAGTAAGACAGAAAGCAGGATAGCAGATGAACAAGGGGCTTTAGGAAAGGTAGGGGTGTGTAGACCAAGTGTTTACAGTGAAACATATAGGTGAACAGTATTTGGATAAGGGTAAAGAGGTTTTTGTGGCCTTTATGGATTTGGAAAAGGCGTATGATAGGGTGGATAGGGGGGCAATGTGGCAGATGTTGCAGGTGTATGGAATAGGAGGTAGGTTACTGAAAGCAGTGAAGAGTTTTTATGAGGATAGTGAGGCTCAGGATAGAGTGTATAGGAGGGAGAGGGACTATTTCCCAGTAAAAGTGGGTCTTAGACAAGGATGTGTGATGTCACCGTGGTTGTTCAATATATTTATAGATGGGGTTGTGAGAGAAGTGAATGTGAGGGTCTTAGCAAGAGGTGTGGGGTTAAAAGATAAAGAATCTAATACAAAGTGGGAGTTGTCACAGTTGCTTTTTGCTGATGACACTGTGCTTTTGGGAGATTCTGAAGAGAAGTTGCAGAGGTTGGTGGATGAATTTGGTAGGGTGTGTAAAAGAAGAAAATTGAAAGTGAATATAGGAAAGAGTAAGGTGATGAGGATAACAAAAAGATTAGGTGACGAAAGATTGGATATCAGATTGGAGGGAGAGAGTATGGAGGAGGTGAATGTATTCAGATATTTGGGAGTGGACATGTCAGCTGATGGGTCTATGAAGCATGAGGTGAATCATAGAATTGATGAGGGGAAAAGGGTGAGTGGAGCACTTCGGAGTCTGTGGAGACAAAGAACCTTGTCCATGGAAGTAAAGAGGGGAATGTATGAGAGTATAGTTATACCAACACTCTTATATGGGTGTGAAGCATGGGTGATGAATGTTGCAATGAGGAGAAGGCTGGAGGCAGTGGAGATGTCATGTCTGAGGTCAATGTGTGGTGTGAATATAATGCAGAGAATTCGGAGTTTGGAAATTAGGAGGAGGTGCGGGATTACCAAAACTATTATCCAGAGAGCTGAGGAGGGGTTGTTGAGGTGGTTCAGACATGTAGAGAGAATGGAACGAGACGGAATGACTTCGAGACTGTATAAGTCTGTAGTGGAGGGAAGGCGGGGTAGGGGTCGGCCTAGGAAAGGTTGGAGGGAGGGGGTAAAGGAGGTTTTGTGTGCAAGGGGCTTGGACTTCCAGCAAGCATGTGTGAGCGTATTTGATAGTAGTGAATGGAGACAAATGGTTTTTAATACTTGACGTGCTGTTGGAGTGTGAGCAAAGTAACATTTATGAAGGGATTCAGGGAAACCGGCAGGCCGGACTTGAGTCCTGGAGATGGGAAGTACAGTGTCTGCACTCTGAAGGAGGGGTGTTAATGTTGCAGTTTTATGACTGTAGTGTAAAGCACCCCTCTGGCAAGATAGTGATGGAGTGAATGATGATGAAAGTTTTTCTTTTTCAGGCCACCCTGCCTTGGTGGGAATCGGCCGATGTGTTAATAAAAATAAATAGTATGTCAAAAACCCTGGCGCGTAAGCCGTACTAGTACGGTCGAAACCCTGAAAGGGTTAATGGAAGGGGATTCCCCTTCCAAACACAAGCAACTCCTGCTTCCTCTCCCCTCCTTCCGTCTTCTACACATCAACAACTCTTCAATAAAGGTAAATGTCAAGTTATTACTGTTTTATACTTTATGTCTCATTGTTTTCTGGGTAATTTAATCTAGAAACATAATTTATTTTATTACTTTTGGGTGTCTGGAACAAATTAATTGAATTTCCATTATGTCTTATAGAGAAAATAGATTCGGAGTTAGTAATATTCGGTGTTAGTAGCGCCCTCTGGAATAGATTAATTACGAAAACCGGGGGTCCAGTGTATTAAGTTAGCAACAGAACTAGGTATTAACCCTTTGACTGTTTCGGTCGTATATATACGTCTTACGAGCCACTGTTTCAGACGTATGTATACGCCTAAATTCTAGCGGCCTCAAATCAAGTGGGAGAAAGCTGGTAGGCCCACATGTGAGAGAATGGGTCTGTGTGCGCAGTATAAAAAAAATCGGGCAGCCAGTGGTGCATTGTGGGAAAGCCATTTCAGTAGTCCATGTTCAGCATGCCTAGCGGTAAGAAATACCAGACTCCCCGGCGAATCTGGGACTCTTCTCTTCCCAAGTGATAGCTCTAACACAGATGGAAGTGTCTCTGAAGATGAATTTCATGGTTTTGAGGAGTTTGTAACCGAAAGCAATGCCCAGGATACCAGAAGAAAGGAAGGAAGAGATGAGAGGAAGGAAGAAAAGAAGAGAGGAAAGAAGAGATGAAAGGAAGGAAGGAAAGAAGAGATGAAAGGAAGGAAGGAAAGAAGAGATGAGAGGAAGGAAGGAAAGAAAAAGGAAGGAAGGAAAGAAGAAAGAAAGGAAGGAGAGATGAGAGGAAGGAATGAACAAAAGAAGTAAGAAAGGAAGGAAGAAAAAAAAGGAAGGAATGAATGAAGGAAGAAAGGAAGGCAGGAAGGAAGAGATGAGAGGAAGGAAGGAAGAAATGAGAAGAAGGAAGGAAGAGATGAGAGGAAGGAAGGAAGAGATGAGAGGAAGGAAGGAAGGAAATAAGTAAGAAAGGAATGAAGGAAGAAAGGAAGCTAGGAAGGAGGTTGTGGGGGAGAAGACGTGGGTCCCCTTCTGTGTTGACAGGTTGACAGCAGTGAGGGTGGTGAGTAATGGTATAATATGTCATTTTGACAGCTGCCTTACCCTGACTCAGCAAATTTAGATGTCCACACACACACAGCTTCAAGCCCTAAGTGAAGTTGATGGAGTGTCCAGTCATTATATATATGTATATATATCATAGTATTTGGATAAGGGTAAAGATGTTTTTGTGGCATTTATGGATTTGGAAAAGGCATATGATAGGGTAGATAGGGGGGCAATGTGGCAGATGTTGCAGGTGTATGGAATAGGAGGAAGGTTACTGAAAGCAGTGAAGAGTTTTTATAAGGATAGTGAGGCTCTGGTTAGAGTGTGTAGGAGGGAAGGGGACTATTTCCCAGTAAAAGTGGGCCTTAGATAAGGATGTGTGATGTCACCGTGGTTGTTCAATATATTTATAGATGGGGTTGTAAGAGAAGTGAATGCGAGGGTCTTGGCAAGAGGTGTTGGGCTAAAAGATAAAGAAGCAAATACAAAGTGGGAGTTGTCACAGTTGCTTTTTGCTGATGACACTGTGCTTTTGGGAGATTCTGAAGAGAAGTTGCAGAGGTTGGTGGATGAATTTGGTAGGGTGTGTAAAAGAAGAAAATTGAAAGTGAATATAGGAAAGAGTAAGGTGATGAGGATAACAAAAAGAATAGGTGATGAAAGATTGGATATCAGATTGGAGGGAGAGAGTATGGAGGAGGTGAATGTATTCAGATATTTGGGAGTGGACATGTCGGCAGATGGGTCTATGAAGGATGAGGTGAATCATAGAATTGATGAGGGGAAAAGGGTGAGTGGAGCACTTCGGAGTCTGTGGAGACAAAGAACTTTGTTCATGGAAGTAAAGAGGGGAATGTATGAGAGTATAGTTATACCAACGCTCTTATATAGGTGTGAAGCATGGGTGATGAATGTTGCAACGAGGAGAAGGCTGGAGGCAGTGGAGATGTCGTGTCTGAGGTCAATGTGTGGTGTGAATATAATGCAGAGAATTCGGAGTTTGGAAATTAGGAGGAGGTGCGGGATTACCAAAACGATTGTCCAGAGAGCTGAGGAGGGGTTGTTGAGGTGGTTTGGACATGTAGAGAGAATGGAACGAGACAGAGTGACTTCGAGAGTGTATAAATCTGTAGTGGAGGGAAGGCGGGGTAGGGGTCGACCTAGGAAAGGTTGGAGGGAGGGGGTAAAGGAAGTTTTGTGTGCGAGGGGCTTGGACTTCCAGCAAGCATGTGTGAGCGTATTTGATAGGAGTGAATGGAGGCATATGGTTTTTAATACTTGACGTGCTGTTGGAGTGTGAGCAAAGTAACATTTATGAAGGGATTCAGGGAAACCGGCAGGCCGGACTTGAGTTCTGGAGATGGGAAGTACAGTGCCGGCACTCTGAAGGAGGGGTGTTAATGTTGCAGTTTTATAAATGTAGTGTAAAGCACCCCTCTGGCAAGACAGTGATGGAGTGAATGATGATGAAAGTTTTTCTTTTTTGGGCCACCCTGCCTTGGTGGGAATCGGTCGATGTGTTAATAAAAAAAAAAAAAAAAAAATATCATAGAACAATAGCAATAGGTTGGTAGGTAAGTAGGTAGGCAAATAAGTAGGTAGGTAAGTAAGTGGGTAGGCAAGTAGGTAGGCAAGTAGGTAAGCAAGTAGGTAAGAGAGTAGGTAAGTAGATAAGCAAGTAGGTAAGCAAGTAGGTAAATAGATACGTAAGTAGGTAGGAAGGACTGTGGGGAAGAAGAGCATAGGACCCCATGGGTGTTGACAAGGCAGTGAGGGTGGTGAGTGATGGTATAATATGTCATTTTGACAGCAGCCGCACCCTGACTCAGCATATTTACAAGTCCACACACTCACAACAACCAGCTTCCAGAAGCTATTATCAGTTCTATGATGTGTCCAGTGACTATATATGCGTATATATAGAAACCAGAAGGAAGGAAGGAAGGAGATGAAAAGAAGGAAGGACGGTATGAAAGGAAGGAAGGTAGGAATGTAGGAAGGGAAGAATGTAGGAAGGCATGTAGGAAGGAAGGTTGGAAGGAAGGTATGTAGGAAGGAAGGTAGGAAGGAAGGCAGGAAGGAAGGCAGGAAGGAAGGTAGGAAGGAAGGTAGGAAGGAAGGCAGGAAGGAAGGCAGGAAGGAAGGCAGGAAGGAAAGCAGGAAGGAAGGTATGAAGGAAGGAAGGAAGGAATGACGACCCAGAAACAACAACCAGCTTCCAGAAGCTAATAGCAATTCTATGAAGTGTCCAGTGATTATATATGTGTATATATAGAAACCAGAAGGAAGGGAAAAAGGAAGGACGAGATGAAAGGAAGGAAGGAAGGTTAGAAGGAATGTAGGAAGGAAGGAAGGTCGGAATGATGACCCAGACACAACAACCAGCTTCCAGAAGCTTATAGCAGTTCTAGGCACGTGTCCAGTGACTATGTGTGTATATATAGAAACCAGAAGGAAGAAAGGAAGGACGAGATGAAAGGTAGTAAAGAAGGAAGTAAGGTAGGTAGGTAGGTAGGTAGGTAGGTAGGTAGGTAGGTAGGTAGGTAGGTAAGAAAGGAAGGAAGGAAGGAAGGAAGGAAGGAAGGAAGGAAGGAAGGAAGGAAGGAAGGAAGGAAGGTAGGTAGGTAAGAAGGAATGTAGGAAGGAAGGAAGGAATGACGACCCAGACGACCATCAACCTAGGATAACTACCTAACACAACTGCCTGCTGCTACTTTGAAGAAAACTGCTCAGAAGAGATGTTTTGTCTGTGCATACAAAAAAACACCCACAAAAATGCAGAGACACTCGTTTTATGTGTGAGGAATGTAAAACACCACTGTGCATGGAACCATGTTTCAAAGAGTTCCACAAGCTGCAGAACGTCTATGAACATGTCCAGTGACTGTACATTTGTATATATATTATAGAACAATAGTAATAAAGAATTTTTTGTATTGTTGGTTTGTGTAAACAAGTTTTGTAAACAATATAAAGATACTAATGTTTATGGTATTATTGTGTTGCATACAACAAATGTATATAGGCAGTCGCCCTGTTGCCATACGCGGCTCATTTTCTGCCAACTTTACACCTCCATATCTCCGTAAGTATTGATGGCAAAAATCTGTTTTTAGGATAAAAACAATCAGAAAAATAATCTTAACATTTTGATAAGAAAAAATAACTTTTTTTTTTTCAAATATTTTGCGACAACAGAATGGCACTCAGGATTGAGGGTTGCGACAGTCAAAGGGTTAAGGAAGTAAATACGTTCGGTAATGGCACTTGAGCAGGGTTCTGCAATGAATTTTGATCGTTAACCAGGGAACCACTGTACAGTCATCCCTCGGTTTTCGGTTTTAATCCGTTCCAGATGGATCGGCTAAAACCAAAATCAGCGAAAACCAAAACTATTTTCCCCATAAGAAATAATGGAAATTCAATTAATCCGTTTCAGAAACCCAGAAGTTTGGAAAAATTTTTTTTTGGGGGGCCTTAAAGATAGATTTACATGCACAAATGAATGAGATGAATGTGGCACTTACCCTTACTGAAGACTGATGTTGATGGATGGAAGAGAGATAGGAGGGGAGAGGGTAGAAACCCAAATTTTTGGAAGGGGAATCCCCCTCCATAAGGACTCTAGGTACCAAGTCCTCATCTGGGGTCACTTCCCTTCTTTCTCTTTTAATCCCACTAGGACCAGCTTGTGATTCACTGCACACCTGTGGCACTAAATATCTCTCCAGAGAGCTCTGTATCTGGCGGCTCTTTAAAATGTCCCTAAAATGGGACATGGAATTGTCATTGTAAAAGTAGCCAGCACGGATTGCAACATCTTTGTCAGGGTGATGTTCCTCGACAAATGATTGCACCCTACTCCACATTGCACAAATCTCCTTAATCTCTGAAGAAGGCACCTTACATCTTTCTTCCTCCACTGAAGCAATTTCCTCAGATCTGTTTTGTTGTTGTTGCAGCTCAAGCTTTTGCAGCTCTTCAGTGGTTAGATCTTCATTGTGGTCCTCCACCAACTCTTCCACATCCTCTCCATTCACATCCAACCCCATAGAAGTCCCCAATTCCACAATACTTTCCACAACTTCCTGTTTTAGGGTCAATCTAGTGTCTGGGGTTACATCAAAGCACCTTTGAAACATTGCTTTGGTGTACAGTTTTTTAAAGTTTGCAATGACCTGCTGGTCCATGGGCTGGAGGAGAGGAGTGGTGTTAGGAGGCAAGAACTTCACTTTTACAAATCTGAATTCCTTAGGCATTTGGTCTTCCAAGTCTTGAGGATGACCAGGAGCATTGTCCATTACCAGGAGGCACTTAAGTGGCAATTTATTCTCCAATAGATATTTCTTCACACTGGGGCCAAACACTTGATTAAACCATTCCAGGAAAATTTCCCTAGTGACCCATGCCTTAGCATTAGACTTCCAAAACACACACAATTTACTCTTGTCAACACTGTATTTGCTGAACACTCTGGGATTTTCAGAGTGATACACGAGTAAAGGCTTCACTTTTAAATCACCACTAGCGTTCCCACATAACATAAGAGTTAGCCTGTCTTTCATAGGCTTGTGTCCTGACATTGCCTTTTCCTCCTGTGTGATGTAGGTCCTCCTTGGCATTTTCTTCCAAAAGAGGCCTGTTTCGTCACAATTAAACACTTGTTGGGGTTTAAATTCTTCTGCCTCTACATATTCTTTAAACTCACGCACAAATTTTTCAGCCCCATCTTTATCTGAACTGGCACCATCACCATGCCTTACAACACTGTTATGCCAGTTCGCTTCTTGAAGTTTTCGAACCAGCCTTTGCTGGCCTTAAATTCATAAACCTCAACACTGGTTCCAGGCATTTTCTTTACAAGATCGGCATGCAACAGCCTTGCTTTTTCACATATGATGGATTGCACAACACTATCACCCGCTAGCAGTTTTTGGTTTATCCACACCAATAACAATTTCTCCATATTTTCCATTGTTTGTGATCTCTGTTTCGTTATCGTATTCACCCTTTTCGCAACATTAGCTTCCGTGATTTCCTTTCTCTTTGCCACAATGGAACTGATGGTTGATGGGTTTTTCTTGTATATCCTGGCGAGCTCGGCAATACGTACACCACTATCATATTTTTCTATTATTTCTTTCTTCAGTTCTATGGTGTTCCTCACTTTCTTTACCAAAGAACTGGCACTAGGAGCTTTCTTTGGGCCCATGGTAGCTTATTTAGTAGTCACACACAATAATCAAGGGCCAAAAACAATGAATTGTTAATAAATGTTTTGTATAAACTCCTGGGGTGATGTTCACTCAAGCATAAACAATGCTAGACTGCGTGACAATGTGCGTGGGAGGTGCGTGGGTGGCGGGCCTACAGCCTTTGTATGTGCGCGGCACTAGTGGACAGGTCCCATACGGCCGGCGAAAACTAAAACAATCGGCGAAAACTAAGACAAATTTTTCCTGAAAAAAGTCGGCGAAAACCAAAATCGGCGAAAACTGGGACAAGCGAAAACCAAGGGATGACTGTATTTATAGATGGGGTTGTAAGAGAAGTGAATGCGAGGGTCTTGGCAAGAGGTGTGGGGTTAAAAGACAAAGAATCAAATACAAAGTGGGAGTTGTCACAGTTGCTTTTTGCTGATGACACTGTGCTTTTGGGAGATTCTAAAGAGAAGTTGCAGAGGTTGGTGGATGAATTTGGTAGGGTGTGTAAAAGAAGAAAATTGAAAGTGAATATAGGAAAGAATAAGGTGATGAGGATAACAAAAAGATTAAGTGATGAAAGATTGGATATCAGATTGGAGGGAGAGAGTATGGAGTAAGTGAATGTATTCAGATATTTGGGAGTGGACATGTCAGCAGATGGGTCTATGAAGGATGAGGTGAATCATAGAATTGATGAGGGGAAAAGGGTGAGTGGTGCACTTCGGAGTCTGTGGAGACAAAGAACTTGGTCCATGGAAGTAAAGAGGGGAATTTGTGTCTGTTGCGAAGGCAACACTCTTATATGGGTGTGAAGCATGGGTGATGAATGTCACAACGAGGAGAAGGCTGGAGACAGTGGAGATGTCATGTCTGAGGTCAATGTGTGGTGTGAATATAATGCAGAGAATTCAGAGTTTGGAAATTAGGAGGAGGTGCGAGATTACCAAAACTATTATCCAGAGGGCTGAGGAGGGGTTGTTGAGGTGGTTCGGACGTGTAGAGAGAATGGAACGAAACAGAATGACTTCGAGTGTATAAATCTGTAGTGGAGAGAAGGCGGTGGTAGGGGTCGGCCTAGGAAAGGTTGGAGGGAGGGGGTAAAAGAGGTTTTGTGTGCGAGGGGCTTGGATTTCCAGCAAGCATGCGTGTGCGTATTTGATAGGAGTGAATGGAGACAAATGGTTTTCAATACTTGATGTGCTGTTGGAGTGTGAACAAAATAACATTTATGAAAGGATTCAGGGAAACTGGTAGGCTGGACTTGAGTCCTGGAGATGGGAAGTAGAGTGTCTGCACTCTGAAGGAGGGGTGTTAATGTTGCAGTTTTATAACTGTAGTGTAAAGCACCCCTCTGGCAAGACAGTGATGAAGTGAATGATGATGAAAGTTTTTCTTTTTCGGGCCACCCTGCCTTGGTGGGAATCGGCCGATGTGTTAAAAATAAGAAAAAAAATTCTATGTGATGATCTCAGTTCATTCAGATAAGCTGTCAGCAGCAAATTTGGGCCTATTTATGAGAGAATGGGTGGAGGCAGTAAGTGTACACCACATAAAACAAACCCTGCACCATACAGTGTATGAGAAAAAAAACTGCGACCAAGTACAGTGGAACCCCGGTTTACGTTAGGCTCCAAACTCGAACAATTATGTAAGTGTATTTTTGTAAGTGCTTTTGTAAGTGTTTTTTTGGGGATCTAAAAGGTCTAATGTAATTTACATTATTCCTTATGGGAATAAATTTGTTTGGTAACGGTACTTGAACAGCATTCTGGAACAAATTAATAACGTAAACCGGTGGGTCCACTGTATTTGATTTTAAACAACTTTGCGGTGTATTTTTATATGGTTTTTATGGTTGTATTCTTGGTCTCATTTTATAGAATGAAAGATATATTACAGAAATAGACAAGATTTTGATGGGTTTTATAATTGAAATAGCTTAAAATTGAACTCAAAGCAGCGAAAATGTTTTTGGCCAATGTCAAAGAGTAAACAAATCACGTCACGCGTCTCATACATGTCAACTGGTGGGTCTGATATGCATTCACGAATGCGTTGGTATTATTTAAACAATTACATGTATAAATATTGCATTACAGTAACTCTTCTATTTTTTGTGAATAAAAAATAAAAATGGAATTCATGTGTAAAGCTTGGAGACATAATAAACATAGGAAATGTAATTTTAGTGCCAGGAATGTCTGATTTGTTTATTTTGGACCCTATTTTGAAACTGGCATATGTATATTGAAATTTGTGTGAAATTGGCCAGATTACCAATTTCTGATCGCATTATTGAACCATATACAGTGGACCTCAGTTTACGTTATTAATTCGTTCAAGAATGCTGTTTAAGTGCCATTAGCAAACGAATTTATTTCCATAAGGAATAATGTAAATTAGATTAGTCCTTTTAGACCCCCCCAAAATATATTAGAAAAATACACTGTACACTGTATGTATATATATGCATACACATACATATATATACATACACACATCTAGGTTTTTCTTCTTTTTCTTAATAGCTCTTGTTCTTTATATTTTCTCTATTGTCCATGGGGAAGTGGAAAAGAATCTTTCCTCCGTAAGCCATGCGTGTCGTATGAGGCGACTAAGATGCCGGGAGCAATGGGCTAGTAACCCCTTCTCCTGTACAAATCTACTAAAAACGAGAAGAAGAAAAACTTTATAAAACTGGGTTGTCTGAATGTGCGTGGATGTAGTGCGGATGATAAGAAAGACATGATTGCCGATGTTATGAATGAAAAGAAGTAGGATGTCCTGGCCCTAAGCGAAACAAAGCTGAAGGGGGTAGGTGAGTTTCAGTGGGGAGAAATAAATGGGATTAAGTCAGGAGTATCTGAGAGAGTTAGAGCTAAGGAAGGGGTAGCAATAATGTTGAAGGATCAGTTATGGAAGGAAAAGAGGAATATAAATGTGTAAATTCAAGGATTATGTGGATTAAAATAAGGGTCGGATGCGAAAAGTGGGTCATAATAAGCGTGTATGCACCTGGAGAAGAGAGGAGTGTAGAGGAGAGAGAGATTTTGGGAGATGTTAAGCGAATGTATAGGATCTTTTGAACCAAATGAGAGAGTAATTGTGGTAGGGGACCTAAATGCTAAAGTGGGAGAAACATGCAGAGAGGGTGTAGTAGGTAAGTTTGGGGTGCCAGGTGTAAATGATAATGGGAGCCCTGTGATTGAACTTTGTATAGAAAGGGGTTTAGTTATAGGTAATACATATTTTAAGAAAAAGAGGATAAATAAGTATACAAGATAAGATGTAGGGCGTAATGACAGTAGTTTGTTGGACTATGTATTGGTAGATAAAAGACTGTTGAGTAGACTTCAGGATGTACATGTTTATAGAGGGGCCACAGATATATCAGATCACTTTTTAGTTATAGCTACAGTGGGAGTAAAAGGTAGATGGGATACAAGGAAAATAGAATCAGTAAGTAAAGAGAGGTGAAGGTTTATAAACTAAAAGAGGAGGCAGTTAGGGTAAGATATAAACAACTATTGGAGGATAGATGGGCTAGTGAGTGTAGGCAATGGGGTCGAAAATGTATGGGGTAGATTTAAAAATGTAGTGTTAGAGTGTTCAGCAGAAGTTTGTGGTTACAGGCGAGTGGGTGCGGGAGGGAAGAGGAGCGATTGGTGGAATGATGATGTAAAGAGTAGTAAGGGAGAAAAGTTAGCATATGAGAGGTTTTTACAAAGTAGAAGTGATGCAAGGAGGGAAGAGTATATGGAGAGAAAAAGAGAGGTTAAAGAGTGGTGAAGCAATGTAAAAAGAGAGCAGATGAGAGAGTGGGTGAGATGTTATCAGCAAATTTTGTTGAAAATAAGAAAAAGTTTTGGAATGAGATTAATAAGTTGAGAAGCCTAGAGAACAAATGGATTTGACAGTTAAAAATAGGAGAGAGATTATTAAATGGAGAGTTAGAGGTATTGGGAAGATGGAGAGAATATTTTGAGGATTTGTTAAATGTTGATGAAGACAGGGAAGCTGTGATTTCGTGTGTAGGGCAAGGAGGAATAACATCTTGTAGGAGTGTGGAAGAGCCAGTTGTGGGTGTAGGGGAAGTTCGTGAGGCAGTGGGTAGAATGAAAGGGGGTAAGGCAGCTGGGATTGATGGGATAAAGATAGAAATGTTAAAAGCAGGTGGGGATATAATTTTGGAGTGGTTGGTGTTATTATTTAATAAATGTATGGAAGAGGGTAAGGTACCTAGGGATTGGCAGAGAGCGTGTATTGTTCCTTTGTATAAAGGCAAAGGGGACAAAAGAGAGTCCAAAAATTATAGGGGAATAAGTCTGTTAGTGTACCTGGTAAAGTGTATGGTAGAGTTATTATTGAAAGAATTAAGGTAAAACAGAAAGCAGGATAACAGATGAACAAGGGCTTTAGGAAAGGTAGGGGTGTGTAGACCAAGTGTTTACAGTGAAACATATAGGTGAACAGTATTTGGATAAGGGTAAAGATGTTTTGTGGCATTTATGGATTTGGAAAAGGCGTATGATAGGGTAGATAGGGGCAATGTGGCAGATGTTGCAGGTGTATGGAATAGGAGGAAGGTTACTGAGAGCAGTGAAGAGTTTTATGAGGATAGTGAGGCTCAGGTTAGATTGTGTAGGAGGGATGGGGACTATTTCCCAGTAAAAGTGGGCCTTAGACAAGGATGTGTGATGTCACCGTGGTTGTTCAATATATTTATAGATGGGGTTGTAAGAGAAGTGAATGCGAGGGTCTTGGCATGAGGTGTTGGGCTAAAAGATAAAGAAGCAAATACAAAGTGGGAGTTGTCACAGTTGCTTTTGCTGATGACACTGTGCTTTTGGGAGATTCTGAAGAGAAGCTGCAGAGGTTGGTGGATGAATTTGGTAGGGTGTGTAAAAGAAGAAAATTGAAAGTGAATATAGGAAAGAGTAAGGTGATGAGGATAACAAAAGAATAGGTGACGAAAGATTGGATATCAGATTGGAGGGAGAGAGTATGGAGGAGGTGAATGTATTCAGATATTTGGGAGTGGACATGTCGGGGATGGGTCTATGAAGGATGAGGTGAATCATAGAATTGATGAGGGAAAAGGGTGAGTGGAGCACTTGAGTCTGTGGAGACAAAGAACCTTGTCCATGGAAGTAAAGAGGGAATGATGAGAGTATAGTTATACCAACGCTCTTATATGGGTGTAAAAGCATGGGTGATGAATGTTGAACGAAGGCGGGAAAGGCAGTGGAGATGTCATGTCTGAGGTCAATGTGTGGTGTGAATATAATGCAGAGAATTCGAGTTTGGAAATTAGGAGAGGTGCGGGATTACCAAAACGATTGTCCAGAGAGCTGAGGGGGGGTTGTTGAGGTGGTTTGGACATGTAGAAGAATGGAACGAGACAGAGTGACTTCGAGTGTATAAATCTGTAGTGGAGGGGCGGGGTAGGGGTCGGCCTAGGAAAGGTTGGAGGGAGGGTAAAGGAAGTTTTGTGTGCGAGGGCTTGGACTTCCAGCAAGCATGTGGACGTATTTGATAAGGGTGAATGGAGGCATATGGTTTTAATACTTGACGTGCTGTTGGAGTGTGAGCAAAGTAACATTTATGAAGGATTCAGAAACCGGCAGGCCGGAGTTGAGTTCTGGAGATGGGAAGTACAGTGCGGCACTCTGAAGGAGGGTGTTAATGTTGCAGTTTTATAACTGTAGTGTAAAGCACCCTTCTGGCAAGACAGTGATGGAGTGAATGATGATGAAAGTTTTCTTTTTCGGGCCACCCTGCCTTGGTGGGAATCGGCCGATGTGTTAAAAAAAAAAAAAAAATTTTTCGAGTTTGGAGGTGAACATAAACCGGGGGTCACTGTACTTGCAAAATAGCTAAGAATTTGGTCTAATGGAATAATGTAATTAGCCAAAAGGACTCAAAGTGGGCAAAATTGCCTGCGTAAATATTGGCGACACAGGAAACATGACCGTCCTCGTGTTTCCATATGCTCTCATGCTTTGTCATTTTTAGTAGATATTCACATATTTTTGCGTGCAAGAAACTTTAAACTGTTCCAGTGAACTTAAAGGTACATCCCTCCAGTAGCTTGGAGCTAATCTAACAAAAAAATAGTATACTTTGAGCCAAAAAAAAGGATGAAAAGTGTGCAATAACATAGACAGTCATATTCCAGAGAGGAACATAGGCATAGGTGCAGTGCAAAAAAAAAACTATAATAACTTAGAACAAATTTGTCAGAGGTAAAAGTCTCCCTGATAATAGTATCATACATAGTGGTATAGTGTACAGTAAAACCCAGGTTTTTGTCAGTTCCGGTTATTGTACAGTTCAGTTTTTGACCACTTTTCAGTGAAATTTCCCATTTTCGTACATCCACTCAGAAATCGTCCGTCTGATGTATCCCTTACCAGCGGGATGCTGCCGCTCATACATTTGTGACTCAATCTGCCTTTGTGTTACAAAAACTGCAATATCTACAAATTATAAACATCTCCGAGAATACGAGTGGACCCTCAGTTTTCGTACAACTCCAAACTCTAACAATTATGTAAAGTGTATTTTTGTAAGTGCTTTTGTAAGTGTATTTTTGGGAGTTTGAAACGACTAATCTAATTTACATTGTCCTTATGAGAAAAATTTGTTTGGTAACGGCCTTTCAACAGCATTCTGGAAAGAATTATCCGAAAACCGAGGGTCCACTGTACTAGAAAGATCTACCCCTCTAGCATTCGCCTGTTACTGGTTTTTGTAACAAGTAAACAGATATCTTTGTCAAGTTATCTGTTAGATTTTATCATAAGTTTAATAGAGCTTAGGATGGCACATATGATACTAACTAATCAAAATTAAAATTAAGATGTTTAGTAACAAAGTTAAAGGTGTCTAGATGGACAATATCCAAAGTAAATGGTTAATATAATTATAGGATATAAGTTCCTACACTTCTATCGTATACAGTATAATAATTTAAAGGCACCTTTCATATCTTTATGGCTCTTAAGTACCGTCTTGTATATTGTCAGCAATTATAAAAATAATACTGATATATACAAGGTGTGTGAATGTGTATAAGTGCTCCAAGTAGTTCGCTATTTCTCAAGACTCAACTCGACTTATAACAGTGACTGACAAAATGTACTCTCATTAACTTCTTGACAAACCTGGCAATCAGAACAGCTTGCTTGAACAGTAAAATGACCGATTCCTCAAAAAATACAATCATCCCTTGGTTTTGATTGTCCCAGTTT
>WNWK01028012.1:0-25765 GCA_009830355.1 Cherax destructor | reverse complement strand
TACAAGGAGCAGTAAGAAGGCAGTTACAAGGAGCAGTAAGAAGGCAGTTACAAGAAGCAGTAAGAAGGCAGTTACAAGAAGCAGTAAGAAGGCAGTTACAAGGAGCAGTAAGAAGGCAGTTACAAGGAGCAGTAAGAAGGCAGTTACAAGAAGCAGTAAGAGGGCAGTTACAAGAAGCAGTAAGAAAGCAGTTACAAGTAGCAGTAAGAAGGCAGTTACAAGGAGCAGTAAGAAGGCAGTTACAAGAAGCAGTAAGAAGGCAGTTACAAGAAGCAGTAAGAAAGCAGTTACAAGAAGCAGTAAGAAGGCATTTACAAGAAGCAGTAAGAGGGCAGTTACAAGAAGCAGTAAGAAGGCAGTTACAAGAAGCAGTAAGAAGGCAGTTACAAGGAGCATTAAGAAGGCAGTTACAAGAAGCAGTAAAAAGGCAGTTACAAGAAGCAGTAAGAAGGCAGTTACAAGAAGCAGTAAGAGGGCACTTACAAGAAGTAGTAAGAAGGCAGTTACAAGAAGCAGTAAGAAGGCAGTTACAAGTCCTATCACGAGCGTTAAGAAAACATCTAGTTTAAAAGAGCAACTTTCAACTCATCATTCCTAAACAATATTCATATATCTATAATTTATTATATACTGTTTAACTTTGTCACAGTAAAATAAGCTTTTATAGTTTTTATTCTAATTCGTGAATAACTTCATCCAATAACGTAAGTCCAAATGCAAGCAATACTCCCAACCATTCCCATCTACCTTGTTATGTCTAATATGCCTCACTATTATTACCATATTCACAAAAAAATGCCAACCTAACGAATATTGAAACTTAACCACACAAAAGATACTTCGAATTAAGCAATAATAACTTAAATGTCATCCTTTATTTAAAAGTTTTAGTAAACAGGCAACGTTAAGTAAGTGGAAACAGGCAACGTTAAGTAAGTGGTAACAGGCAACGTTAAGTAAGTGGAAATAGGCAACGTTAAGTAAGTGGAAACAGGCAACGTTAAGTGGAAACAGGCAACGTTAAGTAAGTGGAAATAGGCAACGTTAAGTAAGTGGAAACAGGCAACGTTAAGTAAGTGGAAATAGGCAACGTTAAGTAAGTGGAAACAGGCAACGTTAAGTAAGTGGAAACAGGCAACGTTAAGTAAGTGGAAATAGGCAACGTTAAGTAAGTGGAAACAGGCAACGTTAAGTAAGTGGAAACAGGCAACGTTAAGTAAGTGGAAACAGGCAACGTTAAGTAAGTGGAAATAGGCAACGTTAAGTAAGTGGAAACAAGCAACGTTAAGTAAGTGGAAACAGGCAACGTTAAGTAAGTGGAAACAAGCAACGTTATGTAAGTGGAAACAGGCAACGTTAAGTAAGTGGAAATAGGCAACGTTAAGTAAGTGGAAACAGGCAATGTTAAGTAAGTGGAAACAGGCAACGTTAAGTAAGTGGAAACAGGCAATGTTAAGTAAGTGGAAACAGGCAACGTTAAGTAAGTGGAAACAGGCAACGTTAAGTAAGTGGAAAAAGGCAACGTTAAGTAAGTGGAAATAGGCAACGTTAAGTAAGTGGAAACAGGCAACGTTAAGTAAGTGGAAACAGGCAACGTTAAGTAAGTGGAAACAGGCAACGTTAAGTAAGTGGAAACAGGCAACGTTAAGTAAGTGGAAACAGGCAACGTTAAGTAAGTGGAAACAGGCAACGTTAAGTAAGTGGAAACAGGCAACGTTAAGTAAGTGGAAACAGGCAACGTTAAGTAAGTGGAAACAGGCAACGTTAAGTAAGTGGAAACAGGCAACGTTAAGTAAGTGGAAACAGGCAACGTTAGTAAGTGGAAACAGGCAACGTTAAGTAAGTGGAAACAGGCAACGTTAAGTAAGTGGAAACAGGCAACGTTAAGTAAGTGGAAACAGGCAACGTTAAGTAAGTGGAAACAGGCAACGTTAAGTAAGTGGAAACAGGCAACGTTAAGTAAGTGGAAATAGGCAACGTTAAGTAAGTGGAAACAAGCAACGTTAAGTAAGTGGAAACAGGCAACGTTAAGTAAGTGGAAACAGGCAACGTTAAGTAAGTGGAAACAGGCAACGTTAAGTAAGTGGAAACAGGCAACGTTAAGTAAGTGGAAATAGGCAACGTTAAGTAAGTGGAAACAGGCAACGTTAAGTAAGAGGAAACAGGCAACGTTAAGTAAGTGGAAACAGGTAAAACATTTATCCAAGGTGTTTAATACTGCATTAATTAATAATATAATTCGGTTACAGTCCCTCATAATGTGCGTCTTATAACACTACGACCAACTCAGTACTACTGACACACAACTCGTAACTCACAAAATTTTGAATATAAACGTTGTTTCCGCCCGGGATCGAACCGGGGACCTTGCGCGTGTGAAGCGCACGTGATAACCACTACACTACGGAAACACATATCTTCTTTAGCGCAAAAAAAAGAGATGTATGAAAATTTTGTAGCTTGAAGGACTTTCACTCCATGTCATTCTTGATAATATAATAATATACAGTGCCAACAAGAAGATAATATACAGTGCCAACAAGAAGATAATATACAGTGCCAACAAGAAGATAATATACAGTGCCAACAAGAAGATAATATACAGTGCCAACAAGAAGATAATATACAGTGCCAACAAGAAGATAATATACAGTGCCAACAAGAAGATAATATACAATGCCAACAAGAAGATAATATACAGTGCCAACAAGAAGATAATATACAGTGCCAACAAGAAGATAATATACAGTGCCAACAAGAAGATAATATACAGTGCCAACAAGAAGATAATATACAGTGCCAACAAGAAGATAATATACAATGCCAACAAGAAGATAATATACAGTGCCAACAAGAAGATAATATACAGTGCCAACAAGAAGATAATATACAGTGCCAACAAGAAGATAATATACAGTGCCAACAAGAAGATAATATACAGTGCCAACAAGAAGATAATATACAGTGCCAACAAGAAGATAATATACAGTGCCAACAAGAAGATAATATACAGTGCCAACAAGAAGATAATATACAGTGCCAACAAGAAGATAATATACAGTGCCAACAAGAAGATAATATACAGTGCCAACAAGAAAATAATATACAGTGCCAACATGAAGATAAGTGAAGTTAATATTGTGAAGTAAATATGACGACACTGGCTTTTTCTATGAAGTCATTCCACTGTTAAAAAATATATAACCAAAATATTTAAGCAAAGTGCTTCAGTGGCTGTCCAGAAGCTGTCAGGACAGCTGGTGTTGGCTGCCCAGAAGCTGTCAAGACAGCTGGTGTTGGCTGTCCAGAAGCTGTCAGGACAGCTGGTGTTGGCTGTCCAGAAGCTGTCAGGACAGCTGGTGTTGGCTGTCCAGAAGCTGTCAGGACAGCTGGTGTTGGCTGTCCAGAAGCTGTCAGGACAGCTGGTGTTGGCTGTCCAGAAGCTGTCAGGACAACTGGTGTTGGCTGTCCAGAAGCTGTCAGGACAGCTGGTGTTGGCTGTCCAGAAGCTGTCAGGACAACTGGTGTTGGCTGTCCAGCTGTCAGGACAGCTGGTGTTGGCTGTCCAGAAGCTGTCAGGACAGCTGGTGTTGGCTGTTCAGAAGCTGTCAGGACAACTGGTGTTGGCTGTCCAGAAGCTGTCAGGACAACTGGTGTTGGCTGTCCAGAAGCTGTCAGGACAACTGGTGTTGGCTGTCCAGAAGCTGTCAGGACAGCTGGTGTTGGCTGTCCAGAAGCTGTCAGGACAACTAGTGTTGGCTGTCCAGAAGCTGTCAGGACAGCTGGTGTTGGCTGTCCAGAAGCTGTCAGGACAACTGGTGTTGGCTGTCCAGAAGCTGTCAGGACAACTGGTGTTGGCTGTCCAGAAGCTGTCAGGACAACTGGTGTTGGTTGTCCAGAAGCTGTCAGGACAGCTGGTGTTGGCTGTCCAGAAGCTGTCAGGACAGCTGGTGTTGGCTGTCCAGAAGCTGTCAGGACAACTAGTGTTGGCTGTCCAGAAGCTGTCAGGACAGCTGGTGTTGGCTGTCCAGAAGCTGTCAGGACAGCTGGTGTTGGCTGTCCAGAAGCTGTCAGGACGACTAGTGTTTCTTTCACAAAATAAAACATATATTTTCTCGAATTATTAAGCCGTCGAATTAGTAACCCAGGAAAACTTAATAAAGTCGCTGTCCCGTATATACATGCACGAGTTTTTTACTCCTCTCTCCCAGGATGCAACTCACACATGTCGTCTAACAGTCAGGTAATAGACTTTTAGACAACAGATATCGACAAACTGGTTTATGACAAACCTAAGCAAACATTGGGACGTATTAATTAGAAAGCGCTTCAGTCCAAGGACCCAAAAGTTTTCTAATAATTATATCGTAATGTTTTGCTTAAGTATCTTTTTAAATTAGCCATTTTATCTGGAACAAGGTAATAGGTTCCAGGAAACATGTCCGAACTAGGGTCTTACAGTGCTGAGTGCGCTACCAATTGATCCTTCAACACGCATTCTGTGATAAACTGTACACATACTCAGTAAATATAATTTTGAAAAAAAGGACACAAATACAGTATAATGTGATTTAATTTATTGCTAACGTATTATCCGCACAGCGGCCATTATGAATTTTCAAATAGATTTGCAGTACCTTGGACGAAGATAATTTACGAATATGAAGGTAGAGTAGTTTCCTGAAGAGTTATGTGATTATAATAAAGAAAGAGAAGAGGGGAGGAGATGAAGATAGTCACGTCACGAGTATTCTGAATTTTGGATCATTTGTTGATGTAATGAGACAAAGCCACACATTAGTAAAGTTGTGTATGAAGGATGCTTAAAGAAGGCTGCGTCTGGGAAGACTAGAGGGGTAGAGAGTTGTGTCAGTGGACCATTAATATAATAACTGAGATCACAAATATGACAGAAAAGAGCATTATTAGTGTCTGCAAGTCGTACACTTTTTTTTTGTTCTCTAATTTTGTCAGAAAGAGAGAGGCCAGTTGCCCAAAGTACTGGAGAGGAGAAGAGGAACACGAGATGGAAGAGACACCGGAAACATCAGTAGCAAGAGCGAATTTACGAAGTAAATTACTACAAAAGTTGTTAATCCGTTGAAAAGATAGTTTGATGTCTAAGGAACGGAGAGGTTTTTAAGATTTGAGAGACTGAAAATATAGGGAAGGCAAAGAACGTTACGAATGTTACGTTGTTTGAGATCTCCTCGTTGCAAGCTTTAAGTTGAGCGTATTGCTATACTGCAATGCTTTGTGTAAAGTACTGCTGTGCATATTAGTTTTTTGGTGACTGTCGTGTCTTTCAGTGAGTACACAGAATTTACCTCCGACGTCGTCACCGTCCTTGTTGACGTCCCCACCTTTGATTCTGACTCCCTCTTTGACTTTTTGACGGCAACAGATTTATTACACAAACTTTGATAATACTTCCTTTAGCACTCCTCACAGCCCTTTCTAACTCTACCTCTGTTACCCTCTCCACCCCAGGCTACTCTCTGCTCCAGCAGCACCCCTGCCCTGCAGTGCTGTTTACCTTAGTGAGTTTAGCGCTTCCTTTTAATTATAATAATAATTTATCAGTTTTTTCAATTGATTTACGAGGCCCTGTCCAGCTGCCACCATAAACAACTTGTCCAAACCTTGATCCATGTCCCCTAAGGTAAGGTCAACATTCTCCTCAAACTTTCCATGGAACATTACCCAAGTTACTAACAGAAGACTTTAATAAAGTCCTATCAGAGCTTGGGAATACTCACTCTCATTTATGAATATTTGACTAGCAGTGAAGGAGAGTGCCATACAGTCATCTATCTTATTCCGATTAGTTGTGCCATTTTCAAGCAGATAAGTGTTCCCCAACGGCTGTGGTAAACTGGACTAACTACTGGTAGACCTTTTCTTACTCAATTTGAAACAGATGCCTTGATATGGCCAGGCCTATGGCAGTAGTGACAGAATACTGGCTTGGGAATCTTGCCTCGTGCACCTTTATGGTCTTGAGGTAAGTTCATATCTCACCCTCCAGCTTCCGTCCTTGAACTAATCACAGAGGTCTTTCCCTGACGATCTCTTTCCATTCCAAGGTGGTGGTAAGAAATATTATTAGACTCAAATATATCGTTAGACTCAAAGGTATCGGCTATCTTAGTCGCCTCCAAAGCAATTACTAACGGATGATCTTTGAGATAGACCCTCACCTCCCGACCAACCAACTCAAGGAGATAATCGACCAATTCACTGAAGTTAGAAATTCAACTGTTCTTTACCACTTGGTGAAGATTTTCGTCTGAAGCCTAACAAAGTTGACAAAGCCGCCTTCAAGACGTTGTTATTAACAAAATCTTCATTACGCAAACAACGCAGTATCAACCAGGGCTTGAATGGCCTTGCTGACCTCGAGCCTGATTTTCGAATTACTCGAAAAATTGTTAAGGCTCTGATTCAGAGAAACAAGGTACCAAAGACACAACACTTCAGCAGTACGATGAAACTGTCTTCTCTCTACTATATTAGCAGTCACGCTGTTCCTAGTTTGTTCAAGAGTAATTTTTGCTATTTGGTTCATCCTCCGTTTGTATACGTGGGAAGATGTCAAGCAGACATTGATCAGTAGGACCTGAACCATTATGAACAAGAAAGCGAAGCCCAGAGAGGAGGTTAACGTGAGTGACCGTAGCAGCTGAAGCACCAGGTTGCAACGCTATTCTGTATGATTCGGATCTTAATATGTTGTGTACTCGTATACACTTACGAAGCTGTGCAGCATTAAGAGTATGCCGATAATGCCAACTGAACCTGCGATTTGCCAGCAGCTCTGAAGAGACAATGTGCAAGTGTTGTAAAGTAAACGCCGTCACCAAAAGATTAATATGCACAGCAGTACTTTACAGTATAGCAATACACTCAACTTAAACAAAGCTTGCAACTAGGAGATCTCAAACAAACTCTACTGTGAAATCTCTTGTTCTTTGCCTACCCTATGTTTTCAGTCTCTAAAATCTTAAAAACCTCTCTCTGTTCCTTAGACATCAAACTATCTACATCTACATCTATGGAAAGAAAATACTTACTCCACAGACACTTATCAATTCCCTTTACGGGTTCCTACAACACCTGAGCAAACTAATTCTTCGCAGTCCCCTTTTCTCTTACCCACAGTCAATATGTCTACCTTTTTCTGCCACGTTTTCCTCACCCACCCCACATATGACACCACCTTCCACTCCTGCCTCCAAAGACACTTAAAGGCATAACGGCATATCTTGAAGACACACAAAAAGAAATGGAGCTGGATAATCCTTAATTGTAACGGTAACACTCAACAGGACTCTTACCTAGACTGAAATGCATAAACACACCTCATGACTCTCACTCCAATCTTAAACTAACATCTGCATCCCAGTCTCATGATTAGTACTTCTTGTTTGCAACAACGTACCTCACTACCAATTTTTCATTCTTATTCCAGTTTAGTATCTGCAGTCCTTTATTAGGTGATATTAACTCATAATTTTGGTGGATGGTCACATTGTGACTTTTGGGAAACCAGGTTTGTCGTTTCTCAATCCCTCTTCCTTCCTATTCTTTAAACATCTCTCGTGTATAAACTTCCGTATCTGCTCTTTCTTAATAATATTAGCTTTCAAAATAACTAATAAATGTTGTGCACAAGATACTTTGTTTCCATGTTCTTAATAGTTCACTTTCTCATACCATACACACTCCTTGCTGACATACACACTCCTTGCTGACATATACACTCCTTGCTGACATACACACTCCTTGCTGACATACACACTCCTTGCTGACATACAAACTCCTTGCTGACATAAACACTCCTCGCTGACATACACTCCTTGCTGACATACACACTCCTCGCTGACATACACACTCCTCGCTGACATACACACTCCTCGCTGACATACACACTCCTCGCTGACATACACACTCCTCGCTGACATACACACTCCTCGCTGACATACACTCCTCGCTGACATACACACTCCTCGCTGACATACACACTCCTCGCTGACATACACACTCCTCGCTGACATCACACTCTCCTGACACACACTCCTTGCTAACATACACTCCTCGCTGACACACACTCCTTGCTGACACACACTCCTCCTGACACACACTCTCGCTGACACACACTCTCGTTGACACACACTCCTGTGACACACTCCTCGCTGACACACACTCCTTGCTGACATACACACTCCTCGCTGACACACACTCCTTGCTGACACACACTCCTCGCTGACACACACTCTCGCTGACACACACTCTCTGACACACACTCCTCGCTGACACACTCCTCGCTGACACACACACTCCTTGCTGACATACACATCTCGCTGACACACACTCCTTGCTGACACACACTCCTCGCTGACACACACTCCTTGCTGACACACACTCCTCGCTGACACACACTCCTCGCTGACATACACACTCCTTGCTGACATACACACTCCTCGCTGACATACACACTCCTTGCTGACACACACTCCTCCTGACACACTCCTTGCTGACCACACTCCTTGCTGACATACACACTCCTTGCTGACATCACACTCTTGCTGACATACACACTCCTTGCTGACATACACACTCCTCGCTGACATACACACTCCTTGCTGACACACACTCCTCGCTGACACACACTCCTTGCTGACATACACACTCCTTGCTGACATACACACTCCTTGCTGACATACACACTCCTCGCTGACACACACTCCTCGCTGACACACACTCCTCGCTGACATACACACTCCTCGCTGACATACACGCTTCTTGCTGACATACACACTCCTTGCTGACACACACTCCTTGCTGACATACACACTCCTTGCTGACATACACACTCCTCGCTGACATACACTCCTTGCTGACACACCTCTCGCTGACACACACTCCTTGCTGACACACACTCCTTGCTGACATACACACTCCTTGCTGACATACACACTCTTGCTGACATACACACTCCTTGCTGACATACACACTCGCTGACATACACACTCCTTGCTGACATACACACCTCGCTGACATACACACTCCTTGCTGATACACACTCCTCGCTGACATACACACTCCTTGCTGCCCACACTCCTCGCTGACATACACACTCTTGCTGACATACACACTCCTCGTGACATACACCTCTTGCTGACATACACTCCTTGCTGACATACACACTCCTTGCTGACATACACACTCCTCGCTGACATACACACTCCTTGCTGACATACACACTCCTCGCTGACATACACACTCCTTGCTGACACACACTCCTTGCTGACATACACACTACTTGCTGACATACACACTCCTCGCTGACATACACACACCTTGCTGACATACACACTCCTCGCTGACATACACACTCCTCGCTGACACACACTCCTCGCTGACATACACTCCTCGCTGACACACTCCTCGTGACACACACTCCTGACATTCACTCTCGCTGACATACACTCCATGCTGACACACACTCCTGCTGACATAAACACTCTCGCTGACATACACACTCCTCGCTGACACACTCCTCTGACATACACTCCTCGCTGACACACATCTCGCTGACACACCTCTCTGACATTCACACTCCTGCTGACATACACTCCTCGCTGACATTCACACTCCTCGCTGACACACACTCCTCGCTGACATTCACACTCCTCGCTGACATACACTCCACGCTGACACACACTTCTCGCTGACATTCACACTCCTCGCTGATATACACTCCACGCTGACATACACTCCTCGCTGACACACACTCCTCGCTGACACACACTCCTCGCTGACACACACTCCACGCTGACATACACTCCTCGCTGACACACACTCCTCGCTGACACACACTCCTCGCTGACATATACTCCTCGCTGACACACACTCCTCGCTGACACACACTCCACGCTGACATACACTCCTCGCTGACACACACTCCTCGCTGACACACACTCCTCGCTGACACACACTCCACGCTGACATACACTCCTCGCTGACATACACTCCTGGCTGACATACACTCCACGCTGACATACACTCCTCGCTGACATACACTCCTGGCTGACATACACTCCACGCTGACATACACTCCTCGCTGACATACACTCCTCGCTGACATCAGTGGTAACTCGTGCGTGTTGAACACACAATACACATTTTTCTTTTCGTTTTCCATCAGATTCCTTAAAAGACGAGTTATTACATTTGTTAATCATTTCTGTATTGTGTGCAGCTATGGTCGCCATCCTCCGCACCTCAGGTAAACATCTTCAACTATGTGTTCCCTGGTAGTCTCCTGACTGCGCTCCTGGTAGTCTCCTGACTGCGCTCCTGGTAGTCTCCTGACTGCGCTCCTGGTAGTCTCCTGACTGCGCTCTTAGTAGTCTCCTGACTGCACTCCTGGTAGTCTCCTGACTGCGCTCCTGGTAGTCTCCTGACTGCGCTCCTTGTAGTCTCCTGACTGCGCTCCTGGTAGTCTCCTGACTGCGCTCCTGGTAGTCTCCTGACTGCGCTCCTGGTAGTCTCCTGACTGCGCTCCTGGTAGTCTCCTGACTGCGCTCCTTGTAGTCTCCTGACTGCGCTCCTGGTAGTCTCCTGACTGCGCTCCTGGTAGTCTCCTGACTGCGCTCCTGGTAGTCTCCTGACTGCGCTCCTGGTAGTCTCCTGACTGCGCTCCTGGTAGTCTCCTGACTGCGCTCCTGGTAGTCTCCTGACTGCGCTCCTGGTAGTCTCCTGACTGCGCTCCTGGTAGTCTCCTGACTGCGCTCCTGGTAGTCTCCTGACTGCTCCTGGTAGTCTCCTGACTGCGCTCCTGGTAGTCTCCTGACTGCGCTCCTGGTAGTCCCTGACTGCGCTCCTGGTAGTCTCCTGACTGCGCTCCTGGTAGCTCCTGACTGCGCTCCTGGTAGTCTCCTGACTGCGCTCCTGGTAGTCTCCTGACTGACGCTCCTGGTAGTCTCCTGACTGCGCTCCTGTAGTCTCCTGACTGCGCTCCTGGTAGTCTCCTGACTGCGCTCCTGGTAGTCTCCTGACTGCGCTCCTGGTAGTCTCCTGACTGGCTCCTGATAGTCTCCTGACTGCGCTCCTGGTAGTCTCCTGACTGCGTGTCCTCTGCTGGTAGTCTCCTGACTGCGCTCCTGGTAGTCTCCTGACTGCGCTCCTGGTAGTCTCCTGACTGCGCTCCTGGTAGTCTCCTGACTGCGCTCCTGTAGTCTCCTGACTGCGCTCCTGGTAGTCTCCTCGACTGACGCTCCTGGTAGTCTCCTGACTGCGCTCCTGGTAGTCTCCTGACTGCGCTCCTTGGTAGTCTCCTGACTGCGCTCCTTGTAGTCTCCTGACTCGCTCCTGGTAGTCTCCTGACTGCGCTCCTGGTAGTCTCCTGACTGCGCTCCTGGTAGTCTCCTGACTGCGCTCCTTGTAGTCTTCTGACTGCGCTCCTGGTAGTCTCCTGACTGCGCTCCTTGTAGTCTCCTGACTGCGCTCCTTGTAGTCTCCTGACTGCGCTCCTGGTAGTCTCCTGACTGCGCTCCTGGTAGTCTCCTGACTGAGCTCCTGGTAGTCTCCTGACTGCGCTCCTGGTAGTCTCCTGACTGCGCTCCTAGTAGTCTCCTGACTGCGCTCCTGGTAGTCTCCTGACTGCGCTCCTTGTAGTCTCCTGACTGCGCTCCTGGTAGTCTCCTGACTGCTCTCCTGGTAGTCTCCTGACTGCGCTCCTGGTAGTCTCCTGACTGCGCTCCTTGTAGTCGTCTGACTGCGCTCCTGGTAGTCTCCTGACTGCGCTCCTGGTAGTCTCCTGACTGCGCTCCTGGTAGTCTCCTGACTGCGCTCCTGGTAGTCTCCTGACTGCGCTCCTGGTAGTCTCCTGACTGCGCTCCTGGTAGTCTCCTGACTGCGCTCCTGGTAGTCTCCTGCCTGCGCTCCTGGTAGTCTCCTGACTGCGCTCCTGGTAGTCTCCTGACTGCGCTCCTGGTAGTCTCCTGACTGCGCTCCTGGTAGTCTCCTGACTGCGCTCCTTGTAGTCTCCTGACTGCGCTCCTGGTAGTATCCTGACTGCGCTCCTGGTAGTCTCCTGACTGCGCTCCTGGTAGTCTCCTGACTGCGCTCCTTGTAGTCTCCTGACTGCGCTCCTTGTAGTCTCCTGACTGCGCTCCTGTAGTCTCCTGACTGCTCTCTTTGTAGTCTCCTTACTGCGCTCCTGGTAGTCTCCTGACTGCGCTCCTTGTAGTCTCCTGACTGCGCTCCTGGTAGTCTCCTGACTGCGCTCCTGGTAGTCTCTTACTGCGCTCCTAGTAGTCTCCTGACTGCGCTCCTGGTAGTCTCCTGACTGCGCTCCTTGTAGTCTCCTGACTGCGCTCCTGGTAGTCTCCTGACTGCGCTCCTGGTAGTCTCCTGACTGCGCTATTGGTAGTCTCCTGACTGCGCTCCTGGTAGTCTTTTGACTGCGCTCCTGGTAGTCTCCTGACTGCGCTCCTGGTAGTCTCCTGACTGCGCTCCTGGTAGTCTCCTGACTGCGCTCCTGGTAGTCTCCTGACTGCGCTCCTTGTAGTCTCCTGACTGCGCTCCTGGTAGTATCCTGACTGCGCTCTTGGTAGTCTCCTGACTGCGCTCCTGGTAGTCTCCTGACTGCGCTCCTTGTAGTCTCCTGACTGCGCTCCTGGTAGTCTCCTGACTGCGCTCCTTGTAGTCTCCTGACTGCGCTCCTTGTAGTCTCCTGACTGCGCTCCTGGTAGTCTCCTGACTGCGCTCTTGGTAGTCTCCTTACTGCGCTCCTGGTAGTCTCCTGACTGCGCTCCTTGTAGTCTTCTGACTGCGCTCCTGGTAGTCTCCTGACTGCGCTCCTTGTAGTCTCCTGACTGCGCTCCTTGTAGTCTCCTGACTGCGCTCCTGGTAGTCTCCTGACTGCGCTCCTGGTAGTCTCCTGACTGCGCTCCTTGTAGTCTCCTGACTGCGCTCCTGGTAGTCTACTGACTGCGCTCCTTGTAGTCTCCTTACTGCGCTCCTGGTAGTCTCCTGACTGCGCTCCTGGTAGTCTCCTGACTGCGCTCCTGGTTGTCTCCTGACTGCGCTCCTGGTAGTCTCCTGACTGCGCTCCTGGTAGTCTCCTGGCTGCGCTCCTGGTAGTCTCCTGACTGCGCTCCTGGTAGTCTCCTGACTGCGCTCCTGGTAGTCTCCTGACTGCGCTCCTGGTAGTCTCCTGACTGCGCTCCTGGTAGTCTCCTGACTGCGCTCCTGGTAGTCTCTTGACTGCGCTCCTGGTAGTCTCCTGACTGCGCTCCTGGTAGTCTCCTGACTGCGCTCCTGGTAGTCTCCTGACTGCGCTCCTTGTAGTCTCCTGACTGCGCTCCTGGTAGTCTCCTGACTGCGCTCCTGGTAGTCTCCTGACTGCGCTCCTGGTAGTCTCCTGACTGCGCTCCTTGTAGTCTCCTGACTGCGCTCCTGGTAGTCTCCTGACTGCACTCCTTGTAGTCTCCTGACTGCGCTCCTGGTAGTCTCCTGACTGCGCTCCTGGTAGTCTCCTGACTGCACTCCTGGTAGTCTCCTGACTGCGCTCCTGGTAGTCTTCTGACTGCGCTCCTGGTAGTCTCCTGACTGCGCTCCTGGTAGTCTCCTGACTGCGCTCCTGGTAGTCTCCTGACTGCGCTCCTGGTAGTCTCCTGACAGCGCTCCTGGTAGTCTCCTGACTGCGCTCCTGGTAGTCTCCTGACTGCGCTCCTGGTAGTCTCCTGACTGCGCTCCTGGTAGTCTCCTGACTGCGCTCCTGCAGCACACGCGCCTTGCATTATACACACAGCTAAATAAATTTGTTATCATGTGTCCAGTGTAACTGTTAGTGCCTCTATATGTGCGTTCTCGAGAAAACTACGAAAATTAGTAGACAATTATTCACCTGAGTAGACTCACGTGGAAGAAAAAAATAGCAGATTTGTCGAAATAGTGGAAAACTGCGCTAGTTTTCCTTTTTCTTTGTCATGCCATTGACTTGCCATTTTAACTTTTTGTTCCATGACCATTTCTTAAACCTTCGAGGCAAATGTTGTAGTGAGCGAGCATGCAGGCTCGTTGCATGCATACATGCAGCTCCAGCGATTTAGTCTGCTTGCTAGTTGCATGAAGCAACTATCATGCAGAGTAATTCGCTCGATGTTCATGATCTGCCAGTCGGCCACAGGGCGATTTTAATTTTTCCGTAAATGTCTTTGTGACTCCGAAACCGCTGGATTTAGGGTTTGTTTGTATTAGAATACAATTGTTTTCCGTCGACCTCCAGTTGGGTTCCTGGGCAACTTCTCATCAGTGTCAGAGGCGGGAACCTGCACTCATACCTTTACTAATCCACCAAACAAGATTCTCACATGGATACCATGGAAAAACAAACACAAATTCTGTATAATGCAATTCTTTATTGACTACGTTTTGCCCACACAGTGGGATTCATCAAGTCACAAATCAGATCTGTTTATGACTTGATAAAGCTCACTGTGTGGGCGATACGTAGTCAATAAAGGATCGAATTATACTGCTTTTGTGTTTATTTTTCCATTGTGTCTGTATTTTATACCATTTATCTCCACATGGATACCATACAAGGTAAGAAGCCTAGAAGCCTTCTAAGAGGACTCCAGGTGGCTTGGAAGCCTTCTAAGAGGACTCCAGGTGGTCTGGAACCATTCTAAGAGGACTCCAGGTTGCTTGGAACCCTTCTACTACGACTCCAGGTGGCCTGGAAGCCTTCTAATAGGACTCCAGGTAGCCTGGATGCCTTCTAAAAGGACTCCAGGTGGCCTGGAACCTTCTAAGAGTACTCCAGGTGGCCTCCAACCCTTCTAAGAGGACTCCAGGTGGCATGGAACCCTTTTAAGAGGACTCCAGGTGGCCTACCCTGCAGTGCTGTATGACCCTGGTGGTTTAGCGCTTAGTATTGATTATAATAATAATAGCGACAAGTTGATGATTAATACACGTGTGTAACAGGAGGGTGTCTTTATTGTTGAAACGTTTCGCCTACGTGGTGGGCTTCATCAGTTGAATAAAGAGGAGAATATATTTTAGGCAGCAGGAGTAGTGGCGAGGTAAAGTTGATGTAATCAGTCCATCAACCTTGGAGGCTAAGGGACGGACCTCCTCAAACTATTTTCCCGCTACCATTGACATCATTCACGATGAGCAACTTGGAAATTCATGGGGTAATCCCACAATCAGATTTACAGTATAATGATTACTCTCCGTCTAGAGTCTATATAGAGGGACCTTGTTGATATGACCCCCATAAGACTATCGTAGCATCACTGTTAAGACTAGTATTCTCGTACACAGATAACACTCCTAGCTGAATCCTACTGAAAAACGTTCGGTATCAATATAACTCTGATCCTTAACTAGCGAATCTGTAAGACCTAGTTTAGTAGGACTGAAGAAATGACACATTGCTTTATCTACTACGTCTGCATGTAGGCACCTCTGTAATCATCCCTTTTCCTGTTGATCGTTAGACTGTTTGCTAATGTAAACAGGAACCACAGCTTCACCAGGCAGGTCATGCTCTGAGACACACTGCTGCTGAGAATGGTGGTCAGGTTTACCTCCTCCATCATCTTGCTGGTCACTGTGACTGTGTAGCTTAACACACTGCTCCCTAGTGTGACCTTCTTCCATTGTAAGAAACAGCAGACGTGAGCAAGTTGGAACAAGGTATTAGAACAAGGTATTGGAACAAGGTACACTAATTAAGCAATGGTGATGGTTATACTTGATCCTCAGTCTCAGGAGAAACAATGTTTCTTTACCCACTAATTATTTTATTTCCTGAAGTTTAGCAAAGTTGTTATTACTGTGACCTACTCACTGTGTTACTGTGACCTACTCACTGTGTCACACAGTATACCAGTCAACAGCTTCACGTAATTTTATTAAATGTGTAAGTGATAAGTCAAAGAAATTCTATAATACAGTTTTCACCAGAGCCAACATTATAACCATCACTTAAATCTTTGGTTCTATACCAACGTATCATTACAGTTTGCTTTACTCTAGAATTTTTTTTGTTCGTCTGCCGTGGCTAGCAACGTTACTTCCAACACTCGTGGTGGTACTTTGCAGGAAACAATGTATATGTGGCAAGCAGTGTGTCCTTCACCACATCATAGTCTACATATGTTCACTAATGAACAAAGTGGTATATTAATGTTTTTTTATGACAATGAAAGTGATTGTTTATAAAGGATCCTCAACATCGTTGTGGCCAGCCTGACAACACGCTTGATTCTCATATATAGTATATCAGAATAATTCCTACGGCCTTCCACTGTCACCACTCATACATACCATTACAGCAGCTATTTTTAAATAAAAACAGATTGATCTACTTGACTGTGAGCTGCTTGTGCTGAATTAAGTATACTTCCAAACTTATCTAATAACCTCTCCTCTCTCATCCGCTGTCTTCTCTCTCTCTCTCTCTCTCTCTCTCTCTCTCTCTCTCTCTCTCTCTCTCTCTCTCTCTCTCTCTCCCTCCGAAAACAATGTCTAATAGTAAGTCAGTTTAAATTTTGTGTTCTGTCACAAACTTCACAGTTCTGAAAGAGTTGCAAAATTCAACATATTACTCCAGCAGAATAAGAGGGACAATAACGTAGAGCACAGTAACATTGTTTACTTTCATTACTAACTTAAACATATACAGTTTCTAGGCAGATAAATGTGGGGAATCAACACAATGTCTAGAAGATGTCTGTGTGAACTACTGTAAGCTTGTGTAGCTCCCTCGTGGCTTGAGGGAGCAACAATAACATCACAAGTATACACTCCCTTATACACAACACTTGAGGGAGCTACTCTAACATCACAAGTATACACTCCCTTATACACAACACTTGAGGGAGCTACTCTAACATCACAAGTATACACTCCCTTATACACAGCACTTGAGGGAGCTACACTAACATTACAAGTATACACTCCCTTATACACAGCACTTGAGGGAGCTACACTAACATCACAAGTATACACTCCCTTATACACAACACTTGAGGGAGCTACACTAACATCACAAGTATACACTCCCTTATACACAACACTTGAGGGAGCTACTCTAACATCACAAGTATACACTCCCTTATACACAGCACTTGAGGGAGCTACACTAACATTACAAGTATACACTCCCTTATACACAGCACTTGAGGGAGCTACACTAACATCACAAGTATACACTCCCTTATACACAACACTTGAGGGCTACTCTAACATCACAAGTATACACTTATACACAACACTTGAGGGAGCTACTTAACATCCAAGTATAATCATTATACACAGCTTGAGGAGCTACACTAACATTACAAGTATACATTCCTTATACACAGCACTTGAGGGAGCTACACTAAAATTACAAGTATACACTCCTTATACACACACTTGAGGGAGCTACACTAACATTACAAGTATACACTCCTTATACACAGCATTGAGAGAACTACACTAACATTACAAGTATACACTCCTTATACACAGCACTTAAGGAGCTACAACATCACATGTATACACTCCTTATACACAACACTTGACGGAGCTACACAAACATCACAAGTATACACTCCTTATACACAGCACTTGAGGGAGCTACACTAACATTACAAGTATACACTCCTTATACACAGCACTTGAGGGAGCTACACTAACATTACAAGTATACACTCCTTATACACAAACTTGAGGGAGGTACTCTAACATCACAAGTATACACTCCTTATACACAGCACTTGAGGGAGCTACACTAACATTACAAGTATACACTCCTTATACACAGCACTTGAGGGAGCTACATAACATTACAAGTATACACTCCTATACACAGACTTGAGGGAGCTACACTAACATTACAAGTATACACTCCCTTATACACAGCACTTGAGGGAGCTACACTAACATTACAAGTATACACTCCCTTATACACAGCACGTAAGGGAGCTACAATAACATCACATGTATACACTCCCTTATACACAACAGTTGAGGGAGCTACAATAATATCACATGTATACACTCCCTTATACACAACACTTGAGGGAGCTACACTAACATCACAAGTATACACTCCCTTATACACAGCACTTGAAGGAGCTACACTAACATCACAAGTATACACTCCCTTATACACAACACTTGAGGGAGCTACACTAACATCACAAGTATACACTCCCTTATACACAGCACTTGAGGGAGCTACACTAACATCACAAGTATACACACCCTTATACACAACACTTGAGGGAGCTACACTAACATCACAAGTATACACTCCCTTATACACAGCACTTGAGGGAGCTACACTAACATTACAAGTATACACTCCCTTATACACAGCACTTAAGGGAGCTACAATAACATCACATGTATACCCTCCCTTATACACAACACTTGAGGGAGCTACACTAACATTACAAGTATACACTCCCTTATACACAGCACTTAAGGGAGCTACAATAACATCACATGTATACACTCCCTTATACACAACACTTGAGGGAGCTACACTAATATCACAAGTATACACTCCCTTATACACAGCACTTGAGGGAGCTACACTAACATCACATGTATACACACCCTTATACACAACACTTGAGGGAGCTACACTAACATCACAAGTATACACTCCCTTATACACAGCACTTGAGGGAGCAACAATAACATCACAAGTATACACTCCCTTATACACAACACTTGAGGGAGCTACACTAACATCACAAGTATACACTCCCTTATACACAGCACTTAAGGGAGCTACACTAACATCACAAGTATACACTCCCTTATACACAGCACTTGAGGGAGCAACAATAACATCACAAGTATATACTCCCTTATACACAGCACTTGAGGGAACTACACTAACATCACAAGTATACACTCCCTTATACACAGCACTTGAGGGAGCTACACTAACATCACAAGTATACACTCCCTTATACAGAACACTTGAGGGAGCTACACTAACATCACAAGTATACACTCCCTTATACACAACACTTGAGGGAGCTACACTAACATCACAAGTATACACTCCCTTATACACAGCACTTGAGAGAGCTACACTAACATCACAAGTATACACTCCCTTATACACAACACTTGAGGGAGCTACACTAACATCACATTTATACACTCCCTTATACACAACACTTGAGGGAGCTACACTAACATCACAAGTATACACTCCCTTATACACAGCACTTGAGGGAGCTACACTAACATTACAAGTATACACTCCCTTATACACAACACTTGAGGGAACTACACTAACATCACAAGTATACACTCTCTTATACACAACACTTGAGGGAGCTACACTAACATCACAAGTATACACTCCCTTATACACAACACTTGAGGGAGCTACACTAACATCACAAGTATACACTCCCTTATACACAACACTTGAGGGAGCTACACTAATATCACAAGTATACACTCCCTTATACACAACACTTAAGGGAGCTACAATAACATCACATGTATACACTCCCTTATACACAACACTTGAGGGAGCTACTTAATATACTGCGGAATTCAACACAAATACAACCATACACAGGGGAAATACACACACTGATACACCACTCCTTTAATACAATATTAAACACCTATACATGAATACAGCTGTGTATCGTGTATCAAGGTGGGTCACTGATTATTATTATTATTATTTTGGAGAAGCGCTAAGTCCGTAGGGGTCATACAGTACCTGGAGAATGGGATTTGATATGATCCACGAAGAGTACCTTCAATTCCTCGGATTAAGAACTCTTCACTAACATGAAGGACCTACAAGTCAAGAGTGTATCATATTCCTGTGACCAGTTTCAAGAGTTTTTCTACTTTCAGAGCCTGGTCCTGGGCAAGGCTTGTCTTGTCAATCAGGCTGTAGCTGCTGGCGCCCAGCTGGCCCACATATCCATCACAGCCTGGTTGATGTGGCATTTGACATTTGTCCAGGTTCCTCTTGAAGACTTCTACACTTGTTCCGGCAGTGTTTGTAATATCTTGTGGCAGAATGCTGAATATTCTGTGACCACGGATGTTGATACAATGTTCTCTTATTGTGCCGACGGCGCCACAGCCTTTCACTCGAGAGCGCTGTGATAGTATTGTGTAGGTTTAGTATCAGGCTACAGAGTATCTTCCGTATATATATTGTATCTCTCGTCTGTTCCAATCAATACTCAAGGCGAGAAGCACAAGTGATTTGAAAATCACAAGCCAGGCCCAGGACTGGACTGTAGGAGAAGAAAACTCGAAACCCATCAAAGGTATGCCATTATTTCCACTGGGGGTCAATATACAGAAGTTTCTCTCTGTATCGCACAGGTGTTGGACTTAGGTTTAAATGAACAAGACACACAGTCAACGAAATCACGAATTCCTGTCAGGAGATTCGAGTCGAGGAAATTCAGCCGAAGGAATAGAGTGAAGGAATCCAGCGAAGGAACGCAGTGAAAGAATCCGGTGAAGGTATTCAAATAAAAGGCTGGAGAGACGAGAGGCCAGTATTTAGAAACAGCGAGGGCGTGGAAACAAGAAACAGCGAGGGCGTGGAAACAAGAAACAGCGATGGCGTGGAAACAAGAAACAGCGAGGGCGTGGAAACAAGAAACAGCGAGGGCGTGGAAACAAGAAACAGCGAGGGCGTGGAAACAAGAAACAGCGAGGGCGTGGAAACAAGAAACAGCGAGGGCGTGGAAACAAGAAACAGCGAGGGCGTGGAAACAAGAAACAGCGAGGGCGTGGAAACAAGAAACAGCGAGGGCGTGGAAACAAGAAACAGTGAGGGCGTGGAAACAAGAAACAGCGAGGGCGTGGAAACAAGAAACAGCGAGGGCGTGGAAACAAGAAACAGCGAGGGCGTGGAAACAAGAAACAGCGAGGGCGTGGAAACAAGAAACAGCGAGGGCGTGGAAACAAGAAACAGCGAGGGCGTGGAAACAAGAAACAGCGAGGGCGTGGAAACAAGAAACAGCGAGGGCGTGGAAACAAGAAACAGCGAGGGCGTGGAAACAAGAAACAGCGAGGGCGTGGAAACAAGAAACAGTGAGGGCGTGGAAACAAGAAACAGTGAGGGCGTGGAAACAAGAAACAGTGAGGGCGTGGAAACAAGAAACATCGAGGGCGTGGAAACAAGAAACAGCGAGGGCGTGGAAACAAGAAACAGCGAGGGCGTGGAAACAAGAAACAGCGAGGGCGTGGAAACAAGAAACAGTGAGGGCGTGGAAACAAGAAACAGCGAGGGCGTGGAAACAAGAAACAGCGAGGGCGTGGAAACAAGAAACAGCGAGGGCGTGGAAACAAGAAACAGCGAGGGCGTGGAAAAAAGAAACAGTGAGGGCGTGGAAACAAGAAACAGTGAGGGCGTGGAAACAAGAAACAGTGAGGGCGTGGAAACAAGAAACAGTGAGGGCGTGGAAACAAGAAACAGCGAGGGCGTGGAAACAAGAAACAGCGAGGGCGTGGAAACAAGAAACAGCGAGGGCGTGGAAACAAGAAACAGCGAGGGCGTGGAAACAAGAAACAGTGAGGGCGTGGAAACAAGAAACAGCGAGGGCGTGGAAACAAGAAACAGCGAGGGCGTGGAAACAAGAAACAGCGAGGGCGTGGAAACAAGAAACAGCGAGGGCGTGGAAACAAGAAACAGCGAGGGCGTGGAAACAAGAAACAGCGAGGGCGTGGAAACAAGAAACAGCGAGGGCGTGGAAACAAGAAACACCGAGGGCGTGGAAACAAGAAACAGCGAGGGCGTGGAAACAAGAAACAGCGAGGGCGTGGAAACAAGAAACAGCGAGGGCGTGGAAACAAGAAACACCGAGGGCGTGGAAACAAGAAACAGCGAGGGCGTGGAAACAAGAAACACCGAGGGCGTGGAAACAAGAAACAGCGAGGGCGTGGAAACAAGAAACAGCGAGGGCGTGGAAACAAGAAACAGCGAGGGCGTGGAAACAAGAAACAGTGAGGGCGTGGAAACAAGAAACAGCGAGGGCGTGGAAACAAGAAACAGCGAGGGCGGAAACAAGAAACAGCGAGGGCGTGGAAACAAGAAACAGCGAGGGGGAAACAAGAAACAGTGAGGGCGTGGAAACAAGAAACAGCGAGGGCGTGGAAACAAGAAACAGCGAGGCGTGGAAACAAGAAACAGCGAGGGCGTGGAAACAAGAAACAGCGAGGGCGTGGAAACAAGAAACAGCGAGGGCGTGGAAACAAGAAACACTCACTTCTAACATACTTGTCACCGCCCGCCACATTTTTTTCTACTTCCCAGTCTGGTCTCTTCATCGGCTTGTTCCACTAGGCTGTTGGAGCTACCGTCGTTAGCCATCACAACCTGGCTGATATGGCCAGGTTAGATAGCCGTATCAGCCAGGTTGGCTAATACGGCAAGGTATAAACCTTGGTAACAAGGTAACCAAGGTATAAAACCTTGGTAATAGATACCGACACGTGGGCAAACACTAGGACGTATGTATAAGAAAACGTTTCGGTCCTGGGACCTTGATCAAGGTCCCAGGCCTAGTGTTTAGTCACTAGCGTTTTACTAGTCAATACGCCTCAAAGTATTGCCAAAGGTTTTCAAATCCATTAACTACCCTAAGTGAAAGAGGAAGGAGAGGTATTAGAAGAGAATCAAACCCTATGAATCCAACCTGGGAATCCAGTTAGGGTTCCAGGAAAGGAATTCAGTAAAAGAAACTTGTTAATTGGTCGCGTCTCATGTTACTGTGTTCCTTGTTCCACTTTAAGACCAGTGAGAGAAGTGCACTGAAGGAAGGAAGGAAGGAAGCATGGGGAGGGGAAAGTGGAAAGAGGGGATAAGGTAGAGAGGAAGATTAAGTGAAGAGGGAGATAAAGGGAAAGGGGGAAAAGTGGAAAGGGGTGAAAGGCAGAGGAAAGTAGGGAGGAGAGGACAAAAATGGGGAGGGAGAGAAGGGAGAAGATGGAAAAGAGGTTATCTATATATTACCTGTATTTGGTTCTAGGGGTGACCGCCCCACGGCACCATCCCAGACCAGGCCTCCTTGACTGATCAACTAGACTGCTGGTGCTAGCACCACAATCCAGTTGATATCAAATGATTTGAGGTTCTTACCAAACTCCGTCTTGAAGAGAGACTTGGGTTTCTTGGTAATTCCCTGATGTACGAAAGGAAGGTGGTAAAAAGTCTTGGTACTTTCCACTGGTATCCCTGTTTATTATAGTGAGTTTATTACACCGTCTGTCAAACCTACTGCTTTGTTCCAAGAAATATAGGTCTAGTAAGTCAAGATTTATCAGAATTTTAGGTGACAATTTATATGAGCATAACGTTTCACTGTACATTCTCCGATCTATAATTTGCCTTCCTTAGAAGAACAGAGAACAAATGACTTAAAAAGAATCATCACTGGTTGACATCTCTTGTTTTGAAGGTTCTAGTTATCCAGTGTATCACTTTCCGTGGTTCTAAGAATAATAATAATAATAATAATAATAATGTAATCCATGAATGTAGATCTTGTGACATTATCACTGTAAGTCTCTCACAAACTTACGTTCTATTGTGTGATCTAATTTTCTTATATTGCTCCAGTCTTTATTTTCTATTTATTTTTCACATAAAAAGTAACTAAAATCCGTCCTTTTGTATATCTATTGTTTCTGTTGCCCAGTGGAAGACTAGTTGATGGAGTGAAGGAAGGCAGGAGTGAAGGAAGGCAGGAGTGAAGGAAGGCAGGAGTGAAGGAGGGCAGGAGTGAAGGAAGACAGGAGTGAAGGAAGGCAGGAGTGAAGGAAGACAGGAGGAAGGAAGACAGGAGGAAGGAAGGCAGGAGGAAGGAAGGCAGGAGTGAAGGAAGACAGGAGTGAAGAAAGGCAGGAGTGAAGGAAGACAGGAGGAAGGAAGACAGGAGGAAAGTAGACAGGAGTGAAGGAAGGCAGGAGGAAGGAAGGCAGGAGGAAGGAAGACAGGAGTGAAGGAAGACAGGAGGAAGGAAGACAGGAGTGAAGGAAGGCAGGAGTGAAGGAAGGCAGGAGGAAGGAAGACAGAGAGAAGGAAGGCAGGAGTGAAGAAAGACAGGAGGAAAGGAAGACAGGAGAAGGAAGACAGGAGTGAAGGAAGGCAGGAGTGAAGGAAGGCAGGAGGAAGGAAGACAGGAGTGAAGGAAGACAGGAGGAAGGAAGGCAGAGAAGGAAGGCAGGAGGAAGGAAGACAGGAGGAAGGAAGGCAGGAGTGAAGGAAGACAGGAGGAAGGAAGACAGGAGGAAGGAAAAGGAGTGAAGGAAGGCAGAGGAAGGAAGGCAGGAGTGAAGGAAGACAGGAGGAAGGAAGGCAGGAGTGAATGAAAGCAGGAGTGAAAGAGGGCAGGAGTTAAGGAAGGGCAGGAGTGAAGGAGGGCAGGAGTGAAGGAAGGGCAGGAGTGAAGGAAGGCAGGAGTGAAGGAAGGCAGGAGTGAAGGAAGGGCAGGAGGAAGGAAGGCAGGAGGAAGGAAGGCAGGAGTGAAGGAAGGCAGGAGTGAATGAACGCAGGAATGAAGGAAGGCAGGAGTGAAGGAAGGCAGGAGTGAATGAAGGCAGGAGGAAAGAAGGGCAGGAGGAAGGGTGGTTGGAGTGAGGGAGAGTTATAGTTAGGAAAGGCAGAGTAAGGGAGAACAAGAGTGAGTGAGGGAGTGAGAGAGAGAAGTGAGTGAGGAGGAGGAGGAGAAGTGAGTGAGTGAGAGAGAGCACCAGCCCTGCAGTGAGAAAAACTCACCAACACCTGCGTGACAACTCGCCCACAAAACAACTAATGAAGGCTACAACTGCGTATTAATGGTCATAACTACTGCTAATGTCCTTTATGGCCGCTCCAAAACAAAGTTTAATTCAAAATTCATTCTATTGGCAATTTTAAAAAATTATTATAAAAGCAAAAAAAAATAACTTATTAAAATAAACAGTATATATATAATATATAAAATAAATATATATATATATATATATATATATATATATATATATATAATATATAATATATATATATATATATATATATTTTTTTTTTTTTTTTTTTTTTCAAAAGTCGGCCGTCTCCCCACCGAGGCAGGGGACCCAAAAAAGAAAGAAAATCCCCAAAGAAAATACTTTCATTCATTCAACACTTTCTACCACACTCATACATAATCACTGTCTTTGCAGAGGAGTTGATAGAAGCTGGGAAAAGTCCCTTTATGTTTTTTTCCCCAGACCCCTTCCTTTAAAGTGCAGGCATTTATTCCTTTCCCAGGGACTCAAGTCCAACAAATCAATTAACTGGTTTCCTTGAATCCTTCACAAAATGTTACCCTGCTCACACTCCAACAGATCGTCATGTCCCAAAACCATTCGTCTCCATTCACTCCATTAACACGCCTACACATGCTTGCTGGAAGTCCAAGCCCTCGCCCACAAAACCTCCTTTATTCCTCCAACCTTTTCTGGGCACCCTTTCCCCGCCTTCCTTCCCTAAGAATTTATCGTTTCCTTTATTTAATTTATCCTTTTCTTGCCAAACCACCTTTAACAACCCCTTTTACCCTTAAAATACTTTTAAAAATCCCACCTTCCCCTAATTTTTTACTTTGAATTTTCTGCAAATATTTAAAACAATTCCCTTAGCAGGACATCTCCACTGCCTCCAGCCTCCTCCCGCTGCAGCATTTGCAACCCATGCTTCACACCCATATAAGAGTGTTTT
>WNWK01028011.1:0-25769 GCA_009830355.1 Cherax destructor | reverse complement strand
ATGGGCACTGACAACTTTACGCAGAGTTGCAATTGCAACCGTTGTCAGTGCCAAATCACTTGAGTCCAAGAATAAGTTGAACAAATACTTTAAAAATATAGGTTTATACTAGTCGCGTTTCATTCTGGCATTGACCCCTATATCATTCTAGGCATTGACCGCCTATATCATTCTAGGGAGCTGCCGTAAGCATCAACCTAGACAGTGGCCACCATCATCAACCAGACAGTGGCCACCAGCATCAACCTGCAGTGGCCCATCATCAACCAGACAGTGGCCACCAGCATCAACCTAGACAGTGGCCCCAGCATCAACCTAGACACTGGCCACCAGCATCAACCTAGACGTGGCCACCATCATCAACCTAGACGTGACCCCATCATCAACCTGACAGTGGCCACCAGCATCAACCAGACACTGGCCCCAGCATCAACCTAGACTGGCCACCAGCATCAGCCTAGACACTGGCCCCAGCATCAATCTAGACAGTGGCCACCATCATCAACCAGACAGGCCACCAAAACAACCTAGGTGGCCACCAATCAACCTAGACACTGGCCACCAGCATCAACCTAGACACTGGCCACCAGCATCCCTAGACACTGGCCACCAGCATCAATCTAGCACTGGCCACCATCATCACCAACAGTGGCCAAGCATCAACCTGCAGTGGCCACCAGCATCAACCTGCACTGCCAAGCATCAACCTGGACACTGGCCACCAGCATCAGCCAGACACTGGCCAAGCATCAATCGACAGTGGCCACCAGCATCAACCAGACAGTGGCCACCAGCATCAACCAGACACTGGCCACCAGCATCAACCTAGACACTGGCCACCAGCATCAGCCTAGACACTGGCCACCAGCATCAACCTAGACAGTGGCCACCAGCATCAACCTAGACACTGGCCACCAGCATCAACCTAGACACTGGCCACCAGCATCAGCCTAGACACTGGCCACCAGCATCAATCTAGACAGTGGCCACCAGCATCAATCTAGACAGTGGCCACCATCATCAACCTAGACAGTGGCCACCAGCATCAACCTAGACAGTGGCCACCAGCATCAACCTAGACACTGGCCACCAGCATCAACCTAGACACTGGCCACCAGCATCAGCCTAGACACTGGCCACCAGCATCAAGCTAGACAGTGGCCACCAGTATCTTGGTGGAAGTTCTGTAACTAGTAAGTTATATTATTGTAGTAGAAATGGTTGTGAATTATATTTTTCTTAATTTCACTATCAAACCTCCATCAAGCCTGGTTGTCGAACTAGATATAAGTTCCCTTCACAGTATAGATAATCTCGGTGTGGACTGCCTGCCTCTCTTTCTCTCTCTCTTCTTCCTCCTCCTCACAAAGTCCCTCTCTTTTCTCACTACCTCCTTCCTCATTTTCTCTTCCCTCTCATTCTTCCTTGAACACCCCCCCTCACTCCTTACTACCCCTTACTCCACACTCCCCCTCCCCTCACTAGCCCCTCACTCCAACTACCCCTCCTCCTACATCTCACTCCTCACTACCCCCCTCCTCACTACGCCCTCACTCCTAACTACCCCTCACTCCTCACATCTCACTACCTCTCACTCCTCACTACCTCACTCCTCACTACCCTTCCTCCTCACTACCCCTCACTCCTCACTACCTCCTCTTTCCTCCTCCTCTCATCTGTGCCTTGGGCTATTGTTCTCGTTCAGGTTGTCTTCTTGAATCTTGTCTCGCTTGTCTCTTTGTCTCATTTCTCTCGTCTCCTTGTCTCTTCTCTCAGATAACGATGATGACAGACGTTCTTGATGGTGAACTTCTTAGACAAGCAATGTTGATATCGCTCTTATGATACCAGACCGAGCTGACAGCCAGAGTGAGGACTCAGCATGAATGCAGACGAACAGCTAGAGAATAGATGAAACAGACAGTGTGAGAACAGATGAAATCGACAGGCAGTGTGAGAACAGATGAAACAGACAGGCAGTGTGAGAACAGATGAAACAGACAGGCAGTGTAGAACAAGTGTAAAGTATGAGAACAAGTGTAACAGACAGTGTAAGAACAAGTGTAATAACAGAGGAAACAGACAGTGTGAAACACAAGTTTACAATTCAGGCAGTGTGGAGAGCTATGTAACACCAATCAATGAGAGCAGTGTAAAAGACAGATGAAGAGTGCAGAACCGGTGAACAGCGTAAGAACCGGTGAAACAGCGTAAGAACCGGTGAAACAGCGTAGAACCGGTGAAACAGCGAAGAACCGGTGAAACAGCGTAAGAATAGTGAAACATCGACAGTGTTCGTATGACTCACGAGTGACGAAATTCTAATTAGAAAGTTAAAATTGGAACTTTTGTGAACGCTGGCACTTCACTGAGGTGTGTACAGGGTGTGCTGAGGTGAGAACTTCACGTCACACAGAGATGTGCCTGGGACCCTTCTGATGCTGGTCACTCAGAGATGTGTTTTAGTGACCCTCCTGATGCTGGTCACTCAGACATGTGCTCTAATAACTCTCCTGATGCTGGTCACTCAGAGATGTGTTAGTGACCATCATGATGCTGGTCACTCGGAGATAAGTTCTGGTTCCGGGAATGGGAGTTTTGGGGAGAAATTAAGTTGAACTGAGGAAGGAGATGTTCCTTGGATCATTTGCCTGTGAGAAAATAGTCATGCGAGTGTGTATGATTGTGGTGTGCGTTGTTTAGATGCCTGAAGCAACTGTTATAGTGAAATGCAGACACCAGCTCCGCCTACCTGTCTCTTGCCATACTAGGGACTGGGGTAGGGGATGTGGTATGGGCATCATCAGGATGTTACTTAGCTACCCAGTTTTCTGATGATCGTAGGTATTCACCTTCATGTTATTATGGCGTCTCTTATTTTTACATTTGTTACCTGTCTTGATTTGGGGAACCAATTGTTTTGACTTAACACAAGACTGTTTATTTTACTCAAACGACTTTGAAAACCTTCTTTTAACGAGTGAGTGAACCAGTTGTCATGTTGGTAACCGCTATGTGTGTTCCTGTTACGTTGAATGTGAGTTTTGGTTGGGCCAGCGGGACTACGGGGACCACTGGGATGCAAAAGTTTGGCTAAAGTCGCAATTCAATCTACCAACTTCCCATTCATCGTTTGTGGAAGAGCTATTAGGCATGTGTGAGCCTGAGTCATTCTTTGAGCTGTCTCTGTGTACTCTCACCTCCGTCGCTTCATATCATGGGTCACTCCAGCCTGTGTTTTGATTCCCTTGTACTTGTTTATTTTGCAAGTGTTATTTATTAAGTAAACTGTATGAATTTTGTTTCATCTAGTATAATTTTCCCAAGAACTGAAATGAGCTCTCCGAAACACTGGGAAGGATCTATTTCAGTTTTTGGAAAAAAATATAGGAGGAAAATCATATGAATAAGACAGTTAAAGAAGAATTAAAGACAACACAAAGTTCATACAATTTACTTATATTACTTCACGTTTGTGTTTTATTATTAATTGAATCAAAGCAATGACAAATTAAAACATAAATTACGAAAGTGAATCAATGCTAAGAGGTAAACCTACAAGAGCAGCAGGCAATGATCCACAGTGATCAAGGTTGGATGAATACCACTCTCGTAGATGTAGCACAAATGGTCACCACACACACACACACGGGGGCCAGGAGCTGAGTCTCGACCCCTACAACCACAAATAGGTGAACACACACACACCAGTGGAATGAAAGTAAGACAATCAACGCGGTGTAAAGCAAAGAATAGTTGAACCTGTGGGTTGAAATGATCTGTGATATAAAGCGGTCAGGAGACTCCCAAGAGACGTAAAAAAAAACCCATACCACGGGTGGGGTTCGAACCCGGGTCAGAGAGTGTGTGTGAAATGGCTACATACGTAATAACAATTACACAAATAATGAAGGGGAAGTTAGGGAGATTACATCCATGACCTTTGCCAAAGTCTTGCAGCCCATTTGATGACCTCTCGTAGTCCCTGGTGGTCACCCCACTTTGTAGGTGACGTCACTGGACCAGTGTGGCGTCACTGTGTCGTGTGACGTCACTGTGGACCAGTGTGAATCACTGCTCCAGTGTGACGTCACTGATCCTAGAAGGAACTAATTGTTATTTTTTATTTGTTTACAAATTTTCTGCTCTTCTTGCATTCATGTGTTGCTGGGAGACTCTAGCGGTGTTTTTATCTTCCCAGGTAAGTGGAGACAACGGTTTACTCACCTATACGCGGTTCCAGGGGTCGATTCACAGCTCTTGGTCCTACCTCTTCGCTGGTCGCCACTAGGTCCATTCTCTATTGCTTCAAGAGCCTTATCCTACCTCTTCTTAAAGCTATGTATGGATCCCGCCTCTACCATTTCACTCTCCAGATCGTTCCACTTCCTGAAAACTTTAAGGCTTAAGAAATCTTCCGACATCCCTATGACTCATCTGAGTTTTCAACTTCCAGCTGTGTCCTTTTGTTTCTATTTCCCCTCTTTGAAACAGTCTGTCCCTGTGTGTTGTGTGTGTGTGGTGTGATCACTTAGTTGTACTCACCCCGCTCGTGTGTGTGGTGTGTACTACCTTAGTTGTACTCACCCCCGCTCGTGTGTGTGTGTGTTTACTCACTATTTGTGGTTCAGGGGTCGAGTCTAGCTCCTGGCCCCCCTCTTCACTGATTGCTACTGATTGTACTCACCTAATTGTGGTTGCAGGGTTCGAGACTCAGCTCCTGGCCCCGCCTCTTCGCTGTCTGCTATTGGGTCTCTGCTCTCCCTGCTCCATGAGCTTTATCATACCTTGTCTTAAAACTATGTATGGTTCCTGCCTCACTATATCTTTCTCTAATCCATTCCACTTCTGACTACTCTGTGGATGAAGAAATGTTTCCTGACATCCCTTTGACTCATCTGAGTCTTCAGCTTCCAGTTGTGTCCCCTTGTTTCTGTGTTCCCTCTCTGAAACAACCTGTCACTATCTACCTTGTCAATTCCCCGCAGTATTTTGTATGTCGTTATCATGTCTCCTCTGACCCTTCTTTCCTCCAGTGTTGTTAGTCCTATTTCCCTCAATCTTTCTTCATAAGACAGACCCTGAGTTGTGGAACTAACCTTGTCGCAAACCTTTGCACTGTGTGTGTGTGTATGTGTGTGTAATAGCGCCAACAGTAACCAGCAACGGTAAGGTTTTAACAGTTTTCTGATCGTGGCTGTAAGATGTTAAACAGTATTTTACCCCCTGACCACTACTGAAACTTTGAACGAAGTGATAACTAGTTGTTCAGTCACTTCAAGAGTATTTCAGTGTTCCTCATTACCACAGTAGTTCATCACTACTGCCGTAGTTGATCAGTGTTCACTTACTACAGCGGAAGATGTTCAGTGTTCATCCACTGCAACTGTAGTTTTGCGGTGCTTAATTGCTAGCAATAGTTGCTCTGGGTTCAGTTATTGCAGTCGTATTTCAGTGTTCACTTGTTATGCAGTAATTGATCACTGTTCAGTAGCAGCCGTAGTTCAGTGGTCAGCCACTACACAATAGTTCAGTCTTTACAGCAATAGTTTAGTGTTTAGTTAATACAACAGTATTTGTTCAGTGTTCAGTCTCTGCAATAATTGTTCATTATTCTTTGGCCATTCCTCTATGCATCCTTGTGAAGGCTCTGCTCTGAATGTCCTTGTGAAGGCTCTGCTCTGAATGTCCTTGTGAAGGCTCTGCTCTGAATGTCCTTGTGAAGGCTCTGCTCTGAATGTCTTTGTGAAGGCTCTGTTCTGAATGTCTTTGTGAAGTCTCTGCTCTGAATGTCCTTGTGAAGGCTCTGCTCTGGATGTCTTTGTGAAGTCTCTGCTCTGAATGTCCTTGTGAAGTCTCTGCTCTGAATGTCCTTGTGAAGGCTCTGATCTGAATGTCCTTGTGAAGGCTTTGCTCTGAATGTCCTTGTGAAGGCTATGATCTGAATTTCCTTGTGAAGTCTCTGCTTTGAATGTCCTTGTGAAGTCTCTGCTCTGAATGTCCTTGTGAAGTCTCTGCTCTGAATGTCTTTGTGAAGGCTCTGCTCTGAATGTCTTTGTGAAGTCTGCTCTGAATGTCCTTGTGAAGGCTCTGCTCAGAATGTCTTTGTGAAGTCTCTGCTCTGAATGTCCTTGAAGGCTCTGCTCTGAATGTCCTTGTGAAGGCTCTGCTCTGAATGTCTTTGGAAGTCTCTGCTCCGAATGTCCTTGTGAAGGCACTGCTCTGAATGTCCTTGTGAAGTCTCTGCTCTGAATGTCTTTGTGAAGGCTCTGCTCTGAATGTCTTTGTGAAGGCTCTGCTCTGAATGTCTTTGTGAAGGCTCTGCTCTGAATGTCTTTGTGAAGGCTCTGCTCTGAATGTCCTTGTGAAGGCTCTGCTCTGAATGTCCTTGTGAAGGCTCTGCTCTGAATGTCCTTGTGAAGGCTCTGCTCTGAATGTTCTTGTGAAGGCTCTGCTCTGAATGTCCTTGTGAAGGCTCTGCTCTGAATGTCTTTGTGAAGTCTGCTCTGAATGTCCTTGTGAAGGCTCTGTTCTGAATGTCCTTGTGAAGGCTCTGCTCTGAATGTCCTTGTGAAGTCTGCTCTGAATGTCCTTGTGAAGGCTCTGCTCTGAATGTCCTTGTGAAGGCTCTGCTCTGAATGTCTTTATGAAGTCTGCTCTGAATGTCCTTGTGAAGGCTCTGTTCTGAATGTTCTTGTGAAGGCTCTGCTCTGAATGTCCTTTGAAGTCTCTGCTCTGAATGTCCTTGTGAAGTCTCTGCTTTGAATGTCCTTGTGAAGTCTGCCTGAATGTCCTTGTGAAGGCTCTGCTCTGAATGTCCTTGTGAAGGCTCTGCTCTGAATGTCCTTGTGAAGCTCTGCTCTGAATGTCCTTGTGAAGGCTCTGCTCTGAATGTCCTTGTGAAGGCTCTTCTCTGAATGTCTTGTGAAGGCTCTGCTCTGAATGTCTTTGTGAAGGCTTGCTCTGAATGTCCTTGTAAAGGCTCTGCTCTGAATGTCTTTGTGAAGTCTGCTCTGAATGTCCTTGTGAAGGCTCTGTTCTGAATGTCCTTGTGAAGGCTCTGCTCTGAATGTCTTTGTGAAGTCTGCTCTGAATGTCCTTGTGAAGGCTCTGCTCTGAATGTCCTTGTGAAGTCTGCTCTGAATGTCCTTGTGAAGGCTCTGTTCTGAATGTCCTTGTGAAGGCTCTGCTCTGAATGTCCTTGTGAAGTCTGCTCTGAATGTCCTTGTGAAGGCTCTGCTATGAATGTCTTTGTGAAGGCTCTGCTCTGAATGTCTTTGTGAAGTCTCTGCTCCGAATGTCCTTGTGAAGGCTCTGCTTTGAATGTCCTTGTGAAGGTTCAGCTCTGAATGTCCTTGTGAAGTCTGCTCTGAATGTCCTTGTGAAGGCTCTGCTCTGAATGTCCTTGTGAAGGCTCTGCTCTGAATGTCCTTGTGAAGTCTGCTCTGAATGTCTTGTGAAGCTCTGCTCTGAATGTCCTTGTGAAGGCTCTGCTCTGAATGTCTTTGTGAACTCTGCTCTGAATGTCCTTGTGAAGGCTCTGCTCTGAATGTCCTTGTGAAGTCTCTGCTCCGAATGTCCTTGTGAAGGCTCTGCTCTGAATGTCCTTGTGAAGGCTCAGCTCTGAATGTCCTTGTGAAGTCTGTTCTGAATGTCCTTGTGAAGGCTCTTCTCTGAATGTCCTTGTGAAGGCTCTGCTCTGAATGTCTTTGTGAAGTCTGCTCTGAATGTCCTTGTGAAGGCTCTGCTCTGAATGTCCTTGTGAAGGTCCTCTGATCTGGACATGTCTTTGAAGGCTCTCTCTAAGTCTTTGTGAAACAATGCTCAAGTCCTTTGTAAAGGCTCCTGAAAATGATCATGTCTCTTGACGTTTCAGTGCTCTCATGAATGACCAGTGTGTCATGCTCCTTGAGTCCTGATGGCTCGTGTTTGTGGTGGAGAGGTTGCGATTCGTGAAGCTCTCTTCAGTAAACCTCTTTATCTTGTATTAGTCTCTGAAATTCTCTTTAATTAGCATTATTCCTTGTGATGGATTAGTGTGGAAGTTGGTAGAGTTTAATGTTTGTGATTAGTTTTGGTGTTTTAGTGAACTACGCTCGATGTGCCAGTGAGCTACTGCAGAATGTCTGTGATTTCTGTGTTCTTGTGAGTGAAGGTTGCTGTAGACTTTGAACGTGGACTTGCACAATGGTCCTGGGAAGGTTGCAAGGTCCGTTGTCGAAGGCAGCATTCTAGTTCTGTTCTGAATGGTTAATGGTTTTTGAAGCATTGTGAGACCTGACAAGATATTTTAATCTGCTTGATTGTCTTGGACAGGACCTTGCTAATGAATAGTAGGCCTGTGCAAGGCTCTCATTTTCTTTGTCTAAGGCTCTGCTCTAAGTATCTTTGTAAAAACAATGCTCCAAGTACCTTTGTAAAGGCTCAACTGAAAAGAACTCATGCATACTCAAAAATAATGACAGGTTTCAGTGGCTCTCAGCAAACACGAGTGGGTCATGGCGCTTACCAATAAGCTGAGTGCTGAGAGTCGAGCAGACGGTGTTTTGCTGGGATGAGAGGAGATTGTTGCGACCTCCGTAGGGGAAGCTCTCTTCACGAAAACACTCTTTACTTGATACTTATTCTCTGCAAGAATTCTGGCTTTATATTATTTTTTTTATTATTATTGTTATTATTATTAGTAGTAGCAGAAGTAGTAGTAGTAGTTTAAGTAGTTTTATTAGTTTTAGTAGTTGTAGTAATAGTCGTAGTGCCAAAGTAGAAGTAACTGTAGTAATAGTAGTGATAGTTACAGTAGTAATAACAATAGTAGTAGTAGTAGAAGCAAGAGTAGAATAAGTAATCGTAGTAGTAGTACATTTGAACATAAGTAAGAAGGAACACTCTTGCAGGCCTATTGGCCCATGCGAGACAGGTTCAAGTCACCTCCCGGCTTAAACAAATGAACCACCTACTCAAGACAGATCATATCTTAGAAGTTACTAACGATTTCTTAGAAGTAGTTCAAGATTGTTTTTTGAAGCAGTTTGTGACAGAACCTACAAGGGGAAATAATCTGCTTGACTTAGTTCTGGCAAACAAGGAAACCCTTGTTAATAATTTAGAAATTACAGAGGAACTCGGCGCAAGCGACCACAAATCAATTACCTTTGGCATTGAATGGAAGTTTCATAGTAGGAATAACTCAGTAACGGTCCCAGATTTTCGCTTAGCAGATTACAATGGACTTAGAGAACACTTATCATCTGTGGACTGGGGTAATGAAGAGAGCTATCAATATGACAGTTTTCTGAACACTATACATGCTGCCCAAAGAACATTTATCCCATATAAAGAAATTAGATCGAATAGAAATGACCCAAAATGGATGAATAATAGGCTCAAATATCTTTTAGGGCAGAAGAAAGGAATTTATAGGCGTATCAAAAGAGGTGAGGGTCATCTTACGAATCAGTATATTGACATTAAGAGGGACGTTAAAAAGGGGATAAGAAAAGCTAAGCGGGACTACGAAATTAAAGTTGCTAGGGATTCGAAAACTAACCCAAAACGTTTTTTCCAGGTGTATAGAACAAAAGTTAGAGATAAGATAGGTCCCCTTAAAAATAATTATGGGTATCTTACTGACAAAGAGAATGAAATGTGCTCTATTTTTAATAATTATTTTCTCTCGGTTTTCACTCAGGAAGACACTAATAATATCCCAAGAATTAGGTATTTTAGTGGGCCTGAAGAAGATAAATTATGTAGTATCACAGTCACTAGCGAAATGGTTATCAAACAGATAGACTGTTTGAAGCAAAATAAATCGCCAGGCCCTGATGAGCTTTTTTCAAGGGTTCTTAAGGAATGCAAAATTGAACTCTGTGAACCCTTAACTAACATTTTTAACCTATCTCTTCAAACAGGTGTAGTGTCTGATACGTGGAAGATGGCTAATGTAATTCCTATTTTTAAAGCAGGGGACAAGTCGTTACCATCAAATTACCGCCCAATAAGTCTAACTTCAATTGTAGGCAAATAATTAGAGTCGATTATAGCTGATAACATAAGAAGCCATCTCGATAGGCATAATTTGATTAATGATACTCAACATGGATTCACCAGGGGCCGTTCCTGCCTAACTAATTTATTAACTTTTTTCAGTAAGGCAGTTGATCATGATAAAGAATTCGATATTGTTTATTTGGATTTTAGTAAGGCTTTTGATAGAGTACCACATCAGAGACTGTTAAAGAAAGTGGCTGCTCACGGCATTGGAGGAAAAGTGTTTTCATGGATCGAGTCATGGCTCACCAATAGGAAGCAGAGGGTGTGCATTAATGGGGTTAAATCTGAGTGGGGATCTGTAACAAGTGGCGTTCCACAGGGATCGGTTTTGGGCCCGTTGTTGTTTATAATATATATAAATGACCTTGACGAGGGAATTACTAGTGATATGAGCAAATTCGCTGATGACACGAAGATAGGTAGGATAATCGATTCAGACGTAGATGTCACGGAACTTCAGGAGGATTTAGACAAACTCAATTCCTGGTCAGAAAAATGGCAGATGCAGTTCAATGTAGATAAATGCAAAGTTCTAAAGCTCGGGAATGTTCATAACCCTAGCACCTACCAGCTTAATAATGTTGAACTCAGCCATACAGAATGCGAAAAGGATCTGGGGGTTATGGTAAGCAGCAACCTCAAACCAAGTCAGCAATGCCTAAGCGTAAGAAATAAAGCAAATAGATTACTGGGATTTATATCAAGAAGTGTAAGCAACAGAAGTCCAGCGGTTATATTACAGCTTTATACATCATTAGTAAGGCCTCACCTAGATTATGCAGCTCAGTTCTGGTCTCCATTTTACAGAATGGATATAAATTCGTTAGAAAACATTCAGCGACGAATGACAAAGTTAATTCATAGCATTAGAAATCTTCCGTATGAAGAACGATTGAAGACCCTTAAATTACATTCACTTGTAAGACGAAGAATGAGGGGAGACATGATCGAGGTATATAAGTGGAAGATGGGTATTAATAAGGGGGATATAAATAAGGTCTTGAGGATATCTCTCCAAGAGAGAACCCGCAATAATGGATTCAAATTGGATAAGTTTAGATTTAGAAAGGATATAGGAAAATATTGGTTTGGAAATAGGGTAGTTGATGAGTGGAACAGTCTGCCTAATAGGGTCATTGAAGCTATGACCTTGGGTAGTTTCAAATTTAGGTTGGATAAATTCATGAGTGAGAGGGGTTGGATTTGAGTGGGACTCGCACTTGAGTTAATAGAATCTTCAAAGCTTATTTCTTGGGTAGAATTGAAAATTAGGTTGGGCAATTATTCTGTTAGTGGGATGGATTGTGAAGGACCTGCCTAGTATGGGCCAACAGGCCTGCTGCAGTGTTCCTCCTTTCTTATGTTCTAAGGAGCACGGCATCAGACCTATTAGCACAGGCTAGTCAGGTTCATCTCACACCCACCCACACCCACTCATGTATTTATTCAACCCATTTTTAAAACTACACAACGTCTTAGCTTCTATGACGGTACTCGGGAGTTTGTTCCACTCATAAGAACATAAGAAAGGAGGAACACTGCAGCAGGCCTGTTGGCCCATACTAGGCAGGTCCTTCACAATCCGTCCCACTAACAGAATATTTGCTCAACCCAATTTTCAATGCTACCCAAGAAATAAGCTTTGACAATTCTACCCACTCATGCGCGAGTCCCACTCAAATCCAACCCCTCTCACTCATGAATTTATCCAACCTAAATTTGAAACTACCCAAGGTCCTAGCTTCAATAAACCTACTAGGCAGACTGTTCCACTCATCAACTACCCTATTTCCAAACCAATACTTTCCTATATCCTTTCTAAATCTAAACTTATCTAACTTGAATCCATTATTGCGGGTTCTCTCTTGGAGAGATATCCTCAAGACCTTATTTATATCCCCTTTGTTAATACCCATTTTCCACTTGTATACCTCGATCATGTCTCCCCTCATTCTACGTCTTACAAGTGAATGTAATTTTAGGGTCTTCAATCTTTCTTCGTAAGGAAGATTTCTAATGGAAAAATAAACACATAAGCAGTATAATGTGATCCTTTATTGACAACGTTTCGCCCACGCAGTGGGCTTTATCGAGTCACAGACAGATCTACCTGGAAAATGAGCAACATGGAGATATATATAGGGTACAGTCAGGTGGAGAATGCTGGGTCAGGTGGAGAAAGCTGCATGTGAGTCTTAAAAGTAGTGTGATAGTTGAAAACATAGTGTGACTTAAAGGACCTGCAGTGTACCATTCTTGAGTTCTAGGTGGGATAGCGTTGAAGAAGTTTCTTGGCAATAGGTTCAGCTATGTTGTAGAAGCCGTTGTTCTGGTTGAAGTTGTTGGATATACAGATGAGTGATGATTCTAGGATTCTTCGGTATTGCGTGTTGTCTTCTCTGGCGATGAGTCTTGCGTTTCTATAGTTGATTAAATGGTTGTGTAAATTTCGGTGTTGAACACAGGCATTTCTTGAGTCGTCAGATCTGCCTGCGTACTGGTGTTCTGAAATGCGTGTTTGTAGGTCTCTGGATGTTTCGCCAACGTATAATTTGCTGCAGCCATTACAAGGGATTGTGTATACCCCTGCCGTGGATTGAAGCTTTTCCTGTCTGTTACTGGTAATGTCCTTAATGGTGGTGGATGTGGAGGTGGATACTCGGAATGAGGTCTTAGAAAAATGTTGGAAACTTGTTTGGAAATGGAGTTGGTGGGAAGGACTATGTATCTCTTCTCAGCAGTGTCTTCTCTGGGTGTGTTGAAGATGTTTAATGCCCGTCGTCTGCAGTCTCTAATGAAGTGACGAGGATAGTGAAGTTTGGAAAAACTTGTTCAATGAGGGAGCATTCTTCTTCAAGGAACTCACTGCTGCAGATTCTGAGTGCGCGCAGGAAAAGCTATAATTACACCACGTTTAATTTTGGTGTCGTGGTGAGAGTAGAAGTGGAGAAGATCGTGTTGATTGGTAGGTTTTCGATAGACTTTAAAACGAAGTTCATGGTCAGCTTTGCAGAGAAGAACATCAAGGAAAGGAAGAGTGTTGTCGACTTCTTCTTCTAGTGTAAACTGGATTGATGGCTCAACCTGGTTGAGTTCGTGTTGGAGAGCTTGAACGTTGAAGCGTCTGGGAGTTATGATGAGAATGTCGTCAACATAACGAAGCCAGGTGACAGAAGAGGGAATAATAGTGGAAAATCGTTCGGCTTCCAAATGTTCCATATATAGGTTCGCAAGGACGGCACTAAGTGGCGATCCCATGGGTAGTCCAAAAGTTTGCTGAAAGAGTTGGTTTTCGAAAGAGAAACATAGGCTTTTTCCTGCGCGCACTCAGAATCTGCAGCAGTGAGTTCCTTGAAGAAGAATGCTCCCTCATTGAACAAGTTTTTTCCAAACTTCACTATCCTCGTCACTTCATTAGAGACTGCAGACGACGGGCATTAAACATCTTCAACACACCCAGAGAAGACACTGCTGAGAAGAGATACATAGTCCTTCCCACCAACTCCATTTCCAAACAAGTTTCCAACATTTTTCTAAGACCTCATTCCGAGTATCCACCTCCACATCCACCACCATTAAGGACATTACCAGTAACAGACAGGAAAAGCTTCAATCCACGGCAGGGTATACACAATCCCTTGTAATGGCTGCAGCAAATTATACGTTGGCGAAACATCCAGAGACCTACAAACACACATTTCAGAACACCAGTACGCAGGCAGATCTGACGACTCAAGAAATGCCTGTGTTCAACACCGAAATTTACACAACCATTTAATCAACTACAGAAACGCAAGACTCATCGCCAGAGAAGACAACACGCAATACCGAAGAATCCTAGAATCATCACTCATCTGTATATCCAACAACTTCAACCAGAACAACGGCTTCTACAACATAGCTGAACCTATTGCCAAGAAACTTCTTCAACGCTATCCCACCTAGAACTCAAGAATGGTACACTGCAGGTCCTTTAAGTCACACTATGTTTTCAACTATCACACTACTTTTAAGACTCACATGCAGCTTTCTCCACCTGACCCAGCATTCTCCACCTGACTGTACCCATATATATCTCCATGTTGCTCATTTTCCAGGTAGATCTGTCTGTGACTCGATAAAGCCCACTGCGTGGGCGAAACGTTGTCAATAAAGGATCACATTATACTGCTTATGTGTTTATTTTTCCATTGTGTCGGTATTTTATACCATTTATTTCCAAGATTTCTAATGCTATGTATTAATTTAGTCATTCTACGCTGAATGTTTTCTAACGAATTTATGTCCATTCTGTAATATGGAGACCAGAACTGAGCTGCGTAATCTAGGTGAGGCCTTACTAATGATGTATAAAGCTGTAATATAACCTCTGGACTTCTGTTGCTAACACTTCTTGATATAAATCCCAGTAATCTATTTGCCTTATTACGTACGCTTAGGCATTGCTGTCTTGGTTTAAGGTTGCTGCTTACCATCACCCCCAAGTCCTTCTCGCAATCTGTATGGCTAAGTTCTACGTTATTTAACTTATAAGTGCTTGGGTTATGGACACTCCCGAGCTTCAGAACCTTGCATGTATCTACATTGAACTGCATCTGCCACTTTTCTGACCACGAATTAAGTTTGTCTAAATCTTCCTGAAGTTCTATGACATCTATGTTTGAATCAATTATCCTACCTATCTTCGTGTCGTCGGCGAATTTTCTCATATCACTAGTAATTCCCTCATCAAGGTCATTGATATATATTATAAATAACAATGGGCCTAAGGCTGATCACTGTGGAACACCACTTGTTACAAGTCCCCATTCGGATTTAACCCCATTTATGCACACTCTCTGCTTCCTATTGGTGAGCCATGTCTCGATCCATGACAGCACTTTTCCCCAATGCCATGAGCTGCCACTTTCTTTAACAGTCTCTGGTGCGGTACTCTATCAAAAGGCTTACTAAAGTCTAAATAAACAATATCGAATTCTTTATCGTGATCAACAGCCTCAAAAGCTTTACTGAAGAAGGTTAATAAATTAGATAGGCAGGAACGGCCCTCGTGAATCCATGCTGGGTATCATTAATCAAATTATGGTTATCTAGATGGCTTCTAATAATATCAGCTATAATTGACTCTAGTAATTTGCCTACAATTGAGGTCAGGCTTATTGGGCGGTAGTTTGACGGTAGTGACTTGTCCCCTGCTTTAAAAATAGGAATTACATTAGCCATCTTCCACATATCAGACACTACACCTGTTTGAAGAGATAAATTAAAAATGTTAGATATTGGTTCACAGAGTTCCATTTTGCATTCCTTAAGAACCCTTGCAAAAAGCTCATCAGGACCCGGCGATTTATTTTGTTTCAGTCGTTCCAGCTGTTTCATAATCATTTCGCTAGTGACTGTGATATTACATAATTTATCTTCTTCTGGGCCTCTGTAAAAATTAATTACTGGGATATTATTAATGTCTTCCTGTGTGAAAACCGAGAGAAAATAATTATTAAAAATAGAGCACATATCATTCTCCTTGTCAGTAAGATGCCCAAAGTTATTTTTAAGGGACCTATCTTATCCCTAACATTTGTTCTATAAACCTGGAAAAACTCTATTACCAAACCAGTGCTTTCCTATATCCTTCCTGAATCTGAACTTTTCCAGCTTGAAACCATTGCTGCGAGTCCTGTCTTGGCTATATATTTTCAGCACTCTATTTACATCCTCTTTATTTATTCCTGTTTTCCATTTATACACCTCAATCATATCCCCCTAATTCTACGCCTTTCTAGAGAGTGCAGATTCAGGGCCCTCAGTCTATCCTCATAGGGAAGATTTCTGACACATGGGATAAACTTTGTCATCTTCCTTGTACGTTTTCCAGTGCATTTATATCCATTCTGTAATACGGTGACCAAAACTGTGCAGCATAATCTAAATGAGGCCTAACCAAAGATATATAGAGTTGAAGAACAACCTGAGGACTTCTATTATTTATACTTCTTGATATGAAGCCAAGCTTATGTCGCTATTTATTCCCTCATCTATGTCGTTTATGTAAATCGTGAACAACAAGGGGCCCAATACTGTCACTAGCGGTGTGTAACACCGCTAGTGACGTGCCAACATTCTGATTTCTCCCCATTTATGCAAACTCTCTGCTGCTTATTTGTCAACCATGCTTTTACCCAGGAAAACATTTCTCTTTCTATTCCGTGTGCCTTAATTAAGTTTCCTCAATAGTCTCTGATGTGGAACTCTATCGAAAGCCTTACTGAAGTCCATATACACAATATCATATACATTACCATGATCTATCTCCTCAAATACCTTGGAGAAGGCAGGAACACCCTTTGTAAAACCGTTCTGAGATTCATTAATCAATTTATGCCTTTCAAGATGGCTACGAATTGCCTCAGCAATTATGGATTCCATAAATTTTCCCACTATGGAGGTAAGGCTTATTGGTCTATAGTTCGAAGCTAAGGACCTGTCTCCTGCTTTGTAAATGGGTATTACATTTGTCATTTTCCATTTGTCTGGCACCATGCCACTTTGTAGTGATAAGTTGAAAAGACTAGCCAATGGTTTGCTAAGCTCCTCTTTACATTCCTTTAAGACCCTCGCAAACAGTTCATCAGGGCCTGGGGATTTGTTCGGTTTTAATTCTATTTGTCTGAGAACCATGTCACTAGTTACCCTAATCATGCATAGTTTATTATCATCCTTTTCTACATAATTTATTATTTTTGGAATTTCACTAGTATCTTCCTGCGCAAAAACTGAGAGGAAATAAGAGCTAAAAATTTCACACATTTCCTTATCACTGTCAGTTATCTGACCTGAGTTACATTTGAGTGGCCCTATCTTGACCCTAATCTTACTTCTATAAACCTGAAAGAATCCTTTGAGTTTGTCTTCAAATCTCTTGCCACTTAAGCCTCATAATCTCTTTTAGCCTCATAATCTCTTTTAGCTTTTCTTATTCCCTTCTTTATTTCTCTTTAATGGAATATATTGATTTCTTAACTGCACATTCCCTCTTTGATATGCCTATATTCCTCTCTTTGACCAATGAGATGTTTTAATCTAATTTCCTACTTGGAACATAAGTTGGGCAGCTAGAACTATGCTCTGAAAAACGTCATATTGGCAAGCAACACCACCTACCTGACCCATAGTCAGGTCGTTCCAATTTAGTCCACCCAGGTAATTTCTCAGTCCCATGAAATCGGCCAAGCAGAAGTCTGGGACAGAGACTTGATTGCAGTTATTTGCGTAATTCTTCAAGCTCATCATTATCCTCAAGATTATTAATTAGTGATTCTTTGTTGGCAAGAACCAAGTCAAGCAGATTGTTTCCTCTAGTTGGGTCTGTCACAAACTGTTTTAAAAAACAATCTTGAATCGTATCAAGAAAGTCACTAGACTCGAGATTTCCTGTCATATTGTTCCAGTCATTTTGTCTAAAGTTAAAATACATTTTCTAATCTAGATGCCTTATGAATTTCGTCCCATAGCAGCTTACTGTACTCCCTATCAAGATTTGGGGGCCTATAAATCACACCCAAAATTATTTTTGTCATGACTTCCAGAAACTGCATTGGACACAGATTCTGTGTCCAATGCTTCTAATCTTATATTTTGTCTAACACAACAATTTAAATTATCTCGGACATACATCGCCACTCCACCACCCTTCCTGTTGATCCTATCAGTGTGGAATAGTTTATAGCCTTGTATGTGACATTCAGAAGGAATTTCTCTATCTTTCAGGTTGAACCAGGTCTTCATTATAGCAATACATTCTATATTACCTGCACATGCATGTAATCTTTGCTCATCTATCTTATTTCTTAGACTTCTACTATTAGTATAGTAAACCTTAAGGAGCTAGTCTCTGCCTTCTACTATCTCTATTTCTTTCTTGCCTTTATTATCAACTTTATTTTGAGTATTGTCCATTAAACATATCCCTGAGGTATCCTGGTAATATCTGCTTTATTGTTTTCCACACACACCCATACCTCTATAAGTATAAAGTCCTAGACAAGTCAGCAATGACCTCCTCAATCGAGTTGGCTAATGCAACCACTCTGGCCCCTGAAAGATGCAACTCATCCCTTGCATACATATCATGTTTGCCATAAAATTTGTCCCAGTTATCAATGAATGTGATTGCAAATTCTGCAGTACCTGTCTAGCCTGCAATTTACACCAGTTGCCCTAGACATCCATTCATTGTCCACACCCTTTAGGCAAGATGCTACATATGATTGAGACCCCTCCCTTAGACCTAATTACATCTATGACTGCCTTGTACTTATCCAGCACCTATTGTCTCCTGCCCTTCCGATATCATTTCCACCAGCGCTAAGACAAATGAAGGTCTTGTTCCCATTACCTGACATAATATTATCCAACCTGACTATGTCATCAACACCAGCTCCTGGGAAGCTGACTACTGAAGTACACTTATCCTGGAGAACAGATCTTCTCTATTAAGCTTCCTTATGTACCTTTAGTAGAGAGACACATTCCACTTGGAAGTGGTTGCCACTCTTCAGCTCACTGTTGGTAACCTCCTCCACACCGACTCCACCCTTCGCACACTCACTCCCAAATCCATCTAGGCGAATTTTCAGCCTCCTATTTTATATTCCTCATGGAGAAGTTGAACCTCCTCCTTCAACACTTTAACCTGAGATTCTAAAACACTACAGCTCCACACTAGTGCTCCACACTAATCCTTCAGTCAGCTAGGACAGGATGACCTTTCGTGACTACTGACCTCAGCATATTGACTGACCTCAGCAATAATAGTTGCGGTAGCAACAGCACAACTTTAGATCAGGGTTAGAGCGTTTGGTTAACTGAAATGGCCCAGGTTCGATTCTCCGGGCAAGACAAAAACTTGGGCGGATCCTCTTACACCTTCTGCCTAATAAATAGGTACCTAAAAGTTAGTTAGATGTTATGAGACGCATCCTAGAGGAGGACCCAAATGAAAACGAGGTACAGTATTTGGCTTGCTGGGTTACCCAGGAGTATTCACTCGTGGATTTAATAATCCTGTGTTAATTTAGCTGAAGATAGAGAGTGGATTAATAATCCTAAGGATGTCTCGTAGTATTTATATTATCTGAAAATAGAGTTCAGCACAAGCTATATGAGTAAAACAGTAAAATATTTTTAAAGATTAAGAGTATTCTTCTCTCTCTCTCTCTCTCTCTCTCTCTCTCTCTCTCTCTATGTGTGAACACCAATATGTGATTGCAGGGCTCTTTTTTATCGTGTGTATGCGTACGTGGGTGTGTAAGTGTGTGTTACTCACCTAATTGTGGTTGCAGGGTCGAGACTCAGCCCTGGCCCCGCCTCTTCGCTGTCCGCTACTGGGTCTCTGCCCCCCTGCTCCATTTTATCATACCTCCACTGTGTGTGTGTGTATGTGTGTGTGTGTGTGTGTGTGTGTGAGTACATCCTCGCCTTGCCAGGAAGGTTAACCCGTGTGAGGTAAACAACTGCAAGACGTCATTACAAAAACAATGAACACTTGAAACAAACTGTCCATAGGTAGATAGAAAACATCCAGTCAGATTAGGTCTCTTCTGTACTATTCCCTTACTTCTCTGCCACTCCCTTCCTGCTGCTATCTCCATCCCATCCATGTCAAATTTAAATGTGGTCATAAGGGAAATGATGGGTAGACAGGTTTATCATACTTAGGTCTCCTCTTAGTCAGGTGTGGTCATAGACATGCATAGACTGCATAGCCAGGAACAGGAGAGTACCAATGGTTGTGTGTTTTATTGGCATGACTGGTCTTGGTCGCAACAGTCAAGCCTCATAAATATGCAGATTGTTTTTTCCCTACCTGGTCAAAAGGAGGAGGAGAGAGGAATATGTTGCCTCCTTGATATGTTAAAGACACGGTCTTAAAGGGCCCAAACAAAAGGTAGCCCAAGGCCCCAAGGAAAAATTTTAAACCAAAAAAACCCCCCTTTTCCAGTTATTTCCCAGAACAGGACATTTCCCTGCAATTTCCCCCTTCTCTTCCACCCCCCTTTTCCGCCACTCCACCTCTTTCTACCATTCCCCCATCTTCTGCCACTCCCACTCCATCCCATCCATGTCAAATTAAAGTGTGGTTGTAGATGGGTCATGGTGAGGGGTGTAGGATATTTAGGTCATAGACAGGTGAGGCCTAGTTTGGGGGAGGTTATAGTGAGGTGTGATGATACTAAAGTGAAGTTTTAGTCAGGTGTGGTCATAGACATAGAAAAGGGGTTGTTATAGTCAGGTGGGGTTTTATTTTTTTCCCTCACCATCCGTGTCTCCAGGTGTGAATGATGGTGAGGTGTGGTCATAGGTGAGGGGTAGTTATAGTTAGGTAGGTATAGTGAGCTGTGGAATAGTGTCCCCCGATGAACTCCCAGGTGTGGATGATGGTGAGGTGTGGTCATAGAAAAGGGGGGGGCATAGTGAGGTGTGGTCAAATTAGGGGAGATCATAGTGAGGTGGGTCATAGTTAGGGGTGGTTTTTGTTTGGTCTCCATCCGGGGCCCCCGGATGTCAACACTTTTCCCTTTCCGGTTGTTTTGGTGTTTTTCCCTAGTTCCGGGGTCCAGAACCATCTGTCCCCCCAGATGAACCCCCCCGGGTGGATGATGGTGAGGTGTGGTCATGGGGAAGGTGAGGTCAAAATTAGGGGAGATCATGGGAGGTGTGGTCATAGGTGACGGGAGGTCTTAGTGGGGGGTGTGTGGTCATAGTAAGGGGAGGTCATAGTGAGGTGGGTCATAATTAGGTGTGGTTTATGTTTCCGGGCCCACCCGGGGGGCCCCCCGGGTGCCCACCCTTCCACATTTTCCCTTTTTTTGGGTTTTTTTGGTGTTTCCTTTTCCCGGGTCTCCAGAAGTCCATCTGTCCTCAGATGAACCCCCTTTCCCCATTTTCCCAGGTTCGGGGGGGCTTTTGGGGGTGATTGGGTGGGGCGTGTGTTGTGTAGGGGACCCCCTTTTCCCGGGGTTTTTTGGGTTTTTGGGGTGGGCCCAGGGGAACCCCCCCGGGTGGGTGGAATTACAGGGGGGGGACAAAAGAAAACTGCGTCCTGAAACCACCCCCCAAGACAGCCAAACAGTAGACCAGCTAGACAAGACCAAGCTCCCCCCCAAAATGGCCACCAAGGTGAGGTTACTCAGTGATAATCCAGACTTTATTTATGTTTCTTTAAAATTTTGTTAATTTTTGTTTTGTGTTCACTAATGCAGTTTTATAAGTGTATTTTGAACGTTTTAGTATATAGTTTTCCGTGTGTGATTCTTTCTGCCCCACCAAAAAATTTGCAAAAAAAAGATATCAGCTTTTTTTTTTGGGCGAAATTACCATTTTCCTATATGCAAGACACTGAAACGTCCACAGGTAAATACGAAAGTACACGAATACATCCACACACACACACACACACACACACACACACACACACACAAAACACAAAACCCCCCCCCGTAATCTAGAAAATTGATAAAAAAATTTAAGGGATTTTGATACTGCTGTTTTTGTTCATTTTTTCGTTAGCAACTCTGGCAACAAACGCAATGTTGTTTGTAAAATTAGCTTTTTTTTTTTTATTGAACGTTTGCAAAATTATGTTGATGAAAAATCCCCTTTCCCCCTTTTTTTAAAACCCCCGCCAGTTATTCATTACTTATATTTTTTTTTTTTCCTTTACTCGACCCAAACACAATTTTGAATATTCATTGTTTTGGGGGAATAGCAGGCAATAAACAAACACTAATTTTTTATTTTAAACAATTTTTTGCAATTGATCTAACACTGTGTCCAGCAGGTGTGAACTGTCCCCGGGAAAAAAAGACACGGGCAAAACTTTTCGTTATTTTAGCTTTGTTTTCATTTATTGTTTATATTTGTGTCCGTATGTGACTATGTCTTCCCACCAAGAAATTCTCAAAAAAGTTATCAGTTTTTTTTTTATATATGTAAGTCACTGAAAGTCGACAAGTAAACACGCAAGGGTGTGTTTTTTACTCACCTAATTGTATCACCTAATTGTGGTTGCGGGGGTCGAGATCAGCCCTGGCCCCGCCTCGCTGTCTGCTACTGGGTCTCTGCCTCCCTGCTCCATGAGTTTATCATACCTTGTCTTAAACTATGTATGGTTCCTGCCTCCACTATATCTTTCTACCATTCCACTTCCTGACTACTCTGTGGCTGAAGAAATGTTTCCTGACATCCCTTTTACTCATCTGAGTCTTCAGCTTCCAGTTGTGTCCCCTTGTTTCTGTGTTCCCCCTGAAACAACCTGTCACTATCTACCTTGTCAACCCCAGTATTTTGATGTCGTTATCATGTCTCCTCTGACCCTTTTTCCTCCAGTGTTGTTAGTCCTATTTCCTCAACCTTTCTTCATAAGACAGACCCTGAGTTGTGGAACTAACCTTGTCGCAAACCTTGCACTTTCTCAGTTTCTTGACGTGCTTGACCAGGTGTGGGTTCCAGACTGGTGCTGCATACTCTAGTATGGGCCTGAGAAAGGTATACAGTGTCTTGAACGATTCCTTTTTTAAGGGAACGGAACGCTAATCTTAGGTTTTCCAGTCGCCCATATGCTGCCGCGGTTATCTGGTTTATGTGTGCTTCCGGGGACGTGCTTGGTGTTATACCACCCCAAGGGCTTTCTCCTTTTATGAGGTTTGTAGCCTTTTTCCACCTAGCCTGTACCCGCAGCGGTCTTTTTGCCCTTCTCCGATCTTCATTTTGTGTGTGTGTGTGTGTGTGTGTGTGTGTACACACAATTCTCTTTGTCCCACTCTGAGAGTATACCTGGGGGGTTTTAGGGGTAACGCCCCTGAGGCCCCCGTCTGAGACCAGGCCTCTAGAATATATTTAAAACAATTTCCCCCGCACACAAACTTAATATTCAACCCCTATATTACTCACATTTAAAAAATTCTCATGCACATGTGATTTCTCACACAGACGTCATGAGACCACACCCTCCTTTTGAGTGTATCTGGTCTATAGTATATTAGAGTGTAAGTCTGAGGGGCCTACAGGTCCCCCCGACTATTAAAAATTGAGATAAATTACCCCCTACTTGATAATAAAGCTACAGGGGTAGTGCTGATTTGTGATTTAAAGTAATTACTGTGATTTTGCAATGTTTTTTTTTGTGATGTGTAGTGATATGTGGTTTCCAGTTTGTATTTAAATTATATTATATATTTTAATTTAATTCTGAATAATCGGGGTGTGGAATGCTGTTACATAGTATTTTTTTGATATCCCCAAGATAAATGTGAAGATATAAGGAAGTAAAAACTGAGAGAATCTTGTACTGATACAGCAAGAAAACATTCTATGAATTAATACATAATTAGGCTCTCTCACTTTTTTAAAATTTCATGTCTTCACTTCTCTCAACTTCACTATATTGAGAAAATATTTACAAACACAACAACATAAAAATCTTAGGGAAAAAAAATAAGATCTACAAACAGGAGAGTCAACCTCAGACAAAAGGATTGTTGGTGTGTATGTTACAACCTGGCCAGTACGATTCTGTCTTAATGTCTTCAATATTGCTGTTTTTTATTTTTATAAATTAGAAAAATGAACACTTGGGTACTTTATTGAGGAAATTTTCCACACAGTGGCCATCAGTCCAAAAAAAGTGAAAGGGGGAAGGAGAGGAGGAGTAACAGTCCCTCGGCCTCCTCCTCTCCTTACACCTTTCTGCTTTGTATTGACTGATGAAACCACTGTGTGGCGAAACGTTTCCTCAATAAAGATACCCAAGTGTTGCATATGTGTCAATTTTAACTTGTCGGTTCTCTGAACCATTCATCTACATTATGTATTTTTGTCATCTTGCTCTACTTTCCTTTTTTTTAATGTATTGTTTTTTTGTATTTTCTTCTGTGGTACTTTGTATTGTGATGGTATTGTACTTTCTTGTGTGTTACAGTTTTGGTCTTATGTGTTACTGTATTTTTGATAAATTGAAAATATGCAAACTTGGGTTCTTTACGGAGGAAACGTTTCGCCACACAGTGGTTTATCAGTCCATACAAAGGAGAATGTGAAGATCAGGAGGAGTTTGAGGTAATCAGTCCTCGGCTTTGAGTTCTTCATTACTTATATCTTGTCTTCTCCGTCACTCAATCAATCACAATATTGACATATTCACTGCTTGATATAATCAGCAGACAACAGACAAACACTAATATTTATGTGTTAGTATGTAGTCCTTGCATGTTACAGTAGTAATTTTCTTCTGTGTTACTGTATTTATTTTAAGTTACTGTACTGTTCTTTCCTGTTACCGTACCGTTTTCCGGGAATTACTTTACTTTCTTGTATGTTGACATGTTTGCTGTGTTGTTGAGGTAAAGGTTCTACATTATTATTTACTTCAAACTTTCCCAGTGTACCTTCCATAACAGTGTCTCCACACTGATACAAAATAAGTCCGTGTTGTGATTGCATATATAACATACAATCACAACATGCATATCATGGTGTTAAAGTTATCGCAGGTAGATTCTTCATTAACATTTTTATTATTTATGCTTCAGCTAATCAGCTTCAACCTGATGTTTTACCTGATCACAGTTAGAGGAACCTACTCTTCTTGGAGGCTAAAATGCCAGATATATGAATATTTGAGGGGCAGTAATAAACGCCACTGAGCTAAATTTGTTAAATTCATAATTGAACATGATAATGCTGGAATAATGGACAATACTGATGCACGACTGTGATAGTTTGTGATCTATCTGAACACTTTCCAGGATTCAGTTGTCAATATTGTTTATATCCAAAGCAACCAAGAGCTAAATATAAAAAAAAAAATCTTATTTTTTATTCTAGATAATAGAAACAGCTTCATTAACTGTATTGATCAATGGAGTAAGAATTACTACTCTGCTGACACACGCAAATTTAATAAGTTGCTCACAGATTAAAAGAGTAGAAAGACAGTACTGGATTTACTCAAGACTTTCCAAATTGCACTAAAAGCGCAAAGAATAGAAAGTATGAAATTAGGCAACAAGAATGGGAACAAGTTGCCTAAAGTGGAGAGATTTAATTAATATGACTCGGAAAAAGAGCGCTGTTGTTGCTCACGCTTTTCCCCAAAGGAAGAAAGCTAATGGCCTCAAAAAAAACCGAGCAATAACATTCAGGTACGACAATCTCCCATCCTTATTTAAAGAAACCTAGAAAGTGCTTTTGAAGAAAGGTTGAAAATACTTTATTTCAGGAGGCAAGATGTTGATAATGTGAATGCTTTATCACCGAGTGTTGAGCTAGACACTGCATTAAAAAAAATTTCGAGCAATAGCCCCTGGTGAGAAAGATTTAACTTAGGGTATCCTCTGAGGTTGAAGATACATATCTGGTAATCCCCGTTAGCCATGTATAATCTTAGTTACATTGATGTTGTAACACTGATTCTTTGGGCTAATATTCTCATTGTGCTTATCTCTAAGTCACTACAGTCTGTTACGTCTGACTTCTCTCGGTGATTAGTTGTCTTTTTAAAACATTTCAGTGAATGATACTTGATAAATTATACTATAGATTCAGACTCTAACTTTCACCTCATCTCTAATTTTATAAACGGCAAAAGTGTTCAAAATTGTGTTTCCACCTGTCTCACTGAACCAATTTTTACTAGTTTTTCCACTTTTTGGTTTAAA